>NNCF01130523.1:17708-28697 GCA_002313205.1 Laupala kohalensis | reverse complement strand
AAAAAAAAAAAAAAAGGAGGTCCCTTACAGGATGAGGCGCGGGGAGGACTGCGTCCTACTGAACAGAAGGGATTTTGCGTGAGCTGCATTGTTGTATTTAAATCGAACTCGAGAGAAGAGTGTTCAATAAACAATTTGCAACTATCTCCCACAAAATCTCTTCCGTCCTGAATAGTTGCAAATTGTTTATTGGACATACCTGTCTGAGTTCGATTTGAAACAGAACGATCAAGCCGCTAAGTGTATTAGAAAGTTGATTGGAGTTCGCTTTATGGCGATTGGTGATAACTCGAAACAACTGAAGTGTTAGTTAAAGGACGTCATCAGAAGGCGAGAGAGACGTCGCAAATTGACGTCAACGACATCACTGAAGTGAAAGCGTTAAGAGTTACGGAGAATGTTCGAGGCGTCGTCACAGCGTCGAGAAGAATGAGGGGCAACTTCATACTTTGAACAAGTGTGGTCTCTAATGGGGAGATAATTAATTGGGAGAAAAGGAAGTAGTGGTTGTGGTCAATAGCTACTTCATCAGCATTTCAATACCTCAAGTCACTCAGTAACAATATCAATACTTACTTATGTGTAGCAGATACAATAATAATAAACTTTATTGTCAAAAAGTAAGTTACACACTCCGTATCACCACGTGGAGGATAATAAACTAATTTTACTCTCAGGAGGCGAGCAAATGGACCATACCATCAATTCCGATCTGGGGCCGTAAGGAAGAGGTAGATTTAACATTTCAACATACTCCTAACGATAAAAATAGTTCGGCACATGTTGTAGTATTAACATAACACCGACAAATATTGTATTTAATAAAACACAAAAAAGTCATTTCACAAGTACGAATTATTATCAAAATATAAATCATTTGGAAAGTATTGTTGATAAATCGTAACTATTAATGAACACTAAATAATACTATAAGAATACTACTTAGAAATAATATTTATATCACACGAAATTCTTAAATTTGTTAAACATACAGACGGAGATGGATGTAATAGACTTCACTGCGTTACTCGTCGGCACCCTGCGCTTTACAATCTCTGCGATGACAGTATTCCTCAACTCCGTCCACTAGGTGTTAGTTGATGAAATGTTCGTGTTTCGTCTTCCTTGTTATTTGCGGCATGGAAAGCATTATTATCCTTCGACTTTTACAAAACACTTCATAGATATTCGCAATACGCAATGCATCAAATAAAACCATCATGGTGGTTTTCCTTAGGGTTCTTTTTTTTTGTTCCATTGCGTGAAGGAATATTACACGAGATCTTTTCTTGTTTTCAGTCCTTTTGAAATTTTTGCTGATCACCCACTTTTTCTTGTGCTGCTGCGGACTATTTTGATTCCTTGTAGAACGATGAGAACGAGATACCTCCCTTCACAGATCACTCAAGATCCATACTTCCAATCGCTCATCTCCTTCATTTACTCTCGTACAAAGTGATGCGTGTATGTGTATCACCATTACTCACCTACCCTTAGGGGACTTACATCTAGTAAGTACGTGTTTGGCGAACACGGGGCCCCGAGCTGAGTCTGGCGATACTTCCACTTACTTGTGCCATGCTCCTTCCTTTCTCTTTCCTGACCTCCCTTGGTCACCTCTTGTTCTTTTCGATCCCGACGCTATTAGGGCTAGGGTATCTTTCATTTTCCTCTTTCTTCTTCTTTCTTTAAAAATGTTTTAAGTAAAGACTTGAGATATGTTGGGATTTGAGTTTTGAGTTGTAATTCAGGAGGGTTTTTAGGGGGTATGGTTGAATCATTCGGCGAGTCCCACTCGCGGGGAGAGTCATGTTGGCTCTCCCTAGTGCGCAACTGCATTTTCCCTACCTGTACAAGTTTTAAGGGCTCCAATGACATCGATGTTGACGAGCCCTAAACCCCCCCCCACACACACACACACACACAAAAATTACTCACCTCACTCCCAAAGCGGATTACATCTCTGCGGATTCTGCGGAAACGCAGAAGAAATAATGAACAGTGAAAGAACAAATTAGGAGACGAAAACATTTAACTCATTGAAAGCAGGGTTTCATAAAACTCGATCAAACAATACATTTTAAATTATTAGATTTATAAAAATGCATTATGAATGGAATTCCAACAAATTTAACCGAAATCTAAAAGATATCCAAAATATATAAGAAAAAACACCCAAAATCTAAAAGATATAAATAAATTGAATCTCTTTAAATCCGTGGTTAAAAGCTTTTTAATGTGCTATTGTTTCTATAATGTGAAAGAATTTACAGATTTTAATAGCAGAAGTTAATGAGAGTTTTGATTTCCTAATAAATATCGTTTTCCACTTCACTTCGGATGATGTAGGTGATGTTAGTATATCTTATACTTTATCACGTCATTGTTAACGTACTCTAGATATTTATTTAATTCCTTTTTCATGCATGTTGTATTTTAACCTCTTTGTTTACAATAGTTTCTTTTTAACTGTACGTAACCTTGTCTCGGTTGTGTACATTATCTCTGCAGCCCCTTTCATCCCGACCAGGGTTTTTCTCCGGTTTTCCTCCGGTTAGTGGCGGATTTTCCTGAGACGCGAATGTCATTAATACTATTGTTTTCTTAATCTCGAATTTTTACTGCACTAATATCTACAATTTATTTTGAATAATAAATGGATTTATTAAATAATTTCTTTTGTAAATATTAAATGCCATTGCCCGTGAGCCCTTGATTGGAATTGATGAGATGATCCCTTGCTTGTCTCCGGAGAGTAACTTAGTTTATGATCATATTGTTAATTGTCACTATCCCATATATTAGTTTGAACTTAACGCATTATTAGCTCATTTTTGGTTCATTAAATTGTACAACACTAAATGGAAACCAACTTAGTAGATTAATACGTTTACATAAATCAGGGAAATTTTATGTTTTGTTCCAAACTTCAAATTTCTTTGAAGATTACTTCTCAAAAGACATTTAAAATATGATACAACAATTCTTACTTTTAAGTTCCCGATCTGAATTTATCAACTTTCTGACTAATTAAGAATCTTATACGTTAAAAAAGGATTTACTTTGCAATTCTACCAATATATGGGGAAAAGACGTGACAATCTCTTTTCTTTTTTAAATTTTAGACTTTCCAAATATTTCAGCTACTGATGAAATATAAACACATATTAATAAAGAAATATATAAATTATTTCTAAGCATAATTGAACACTGTATAAAATGACCAACTTCTCTCCTACAACTTTTACCAACTTTTTCAGAGACTGTCTAGTGTTGTTTCTAGGCATTTTGGAACTAGTTAGCCTCGACCACTTTTTAAACTAAAAAAGTATTGAACATTGAGTGAGCAGTAAATTTAATGTGTGACTGCAAAATTTCGCAAATGTCGGATCTGTTTGTTGAAAAAAAAACACCTAGTAGAGATATCGTTTATGCCAAAGCCCATCAACTAGAACAACATGGAGGGAATTTTCACCTGGCTGTTGACGTTGCGAACACTCCTCCACGAGTAGGTACTTCGGACGTCGTGAGTTAAAACATGCAACCGACGACGCGTGTGTCCGCCAAAACCGGGCTTAAGGGCCGCCAGCCAGAACTGGAGCCGCCTGCGGTCACTTATCCCCAGAATATGAGCCAGGTTCACCGGATCAGGACGGGTGGAAGTTGCGTACGTACTTGGGAGTCGAGTGGACAGCACACCTTCGACCGGAGCAGAAGATCCCGGGTTTGAGCCCGGGTTCGTCGCAATTTTCACCTGGCTGTTGACGTTGCAATGGAAGGAATCGATTTAAGTGTACTTAGAGGAAAAGCGTTTCGAAACGATGGAATCTTGTTTCATGAAACCTCGTTTATTATCCTGGCCCGGGTTTTTCTCCGTTTTTACTTCGGGTAGAGGCGGATTTCTCATACAGGTTCTCTAGGCTTTGTCTAGGGGCGTGTTTATTGTAACAATAAATCGTGAATTTAGTGTTATTTCAATTCTTATGATTTTTAAACACAGATTTTCTCAGAATAATCTATAGTTCGATAATAATTTGTACAAGTACGTTTTTTCTTGTGTTAAATTACAAACATGTTGATATTATATTAGTATTATAACTCGTAGCTAACTTTTCATCTTATCTAGGAATTTTTGCTGAAATTTTTGAATCCGCCTCTGGCTTCATCGGAATTGATGGAAGGGCTTCGTTCTCCTGAGTCACGTCTCCCATGCAGTTCGGAGGGCCAATACACTTCAAATTAGTTCATTTTACACTCAGAAATTATTATATTCTTTATTTAAAATTATTCTTTGAAAACATAATTTCGTCAATCCATATACAAAATTCTGCAATTTCTCTTTGCATAATTATTTGTTGAAATTGTTTCTTTCATTTACGACTGTAAGTAGAAATGTTTGCAATACTTTATCTTATCTGATCAGACGACCTCGTGTTTCTCAGCGGAGGAGGAACTTGACTTACAAGAGCTTAGCAAAGTGAATCTTGCGAAGTATTCTACTGCCATGTCTCATCACGAGCGTTCCGTTAGGGAAAAGGTGATTGCGTTGGTGGAAAGTGCCATTTTCAGTGCCTCGGTAGCCGGAAGGCAATAAATCGGAGAACTGCTTGCAAGTGGGTTCAACAATGTCGTGAAACTGGGTATGCTGGAAGACGTGCTGGCACTGGATTGTGGCGAGTGTCTTTCGAAGCCCAGGACGCCGTTTTGGTGAACCAGGCTAAGGAGAATTCTTTCCGCTCTTCAGAACAGTTAAGGTGTCTGTCTAATCTTCCCGGTTGCGCGAAAACTAAGAGATAATGGACTCCGATCTCGGAGGGCGGCGACAAAGGAGGTGCTTTCCGAGGAACATAGAGTGTGTAGGTTAGCATTTGCCGTGGCAAACATTAATCGTAATTGGGGAAACGTGATTCTCTCGAACGAGAGTGTTTTTTTCCTATGGAAATGACGGACCTGTGCGCTAATATCGACCTCGTGGAACCCGCCATTGTCCTGAGTATGTGAGAGAGAGAGAGTGCACGATATGGACGCGTATCTGTGGCGTGTTGGCGCTCTTCACAGAATACAAGGTCGTCTTGATGGGCTTCAGAATCTCCATATCTTACGAGATATTGCGATTCCTTCGGTGCGGCAATTGTGCTATGCTGAAGAACTATTTTTTCAGCATGATAATTCATCTGTCCACACGTCTCGTTTGGCGCAGGAATGGATTGCAGAGCACGAAGAAGTGGAAATTCTCCACTGGTCCCCGCATACCACTGAACTCAACTCAATCGAAAACGTGTGGGCGGAGACGAAGCGTTCATGGCCGAAAATTGGCCTGATCCACCTCCCACAATCATTTAACTTACGAGACCCACAGACCTCTCAGATGATCTCACAGAGATTAGTATTCTCACACGTTGGGATTCCCTAGGGAAGTACTTGAATATGGCTCGATATTTTCCGATTTTTTGAGTTGAAAAACAAACAGAAATCTCTTGAATTGCGATTAAACCGCAGAGCCAGGTTTCGGATTAAAAACTTACCGTGTATAATTTGGCATTTGCTAGGAAAAGCATGAATCAGTGTAACGTCGGCGCCAAGACATTCCATCAATTTGTGAAATATTAATATTTCTTTGCATTTCATAAGCCGGATGCTGTTAAGAAACTTACAGAAAGTGGCCGGTCGGCGCTAAGACGGAAGTGCGACGAACTTGGGACCCACCCTAAGCCTCTTCAGTTATTGAGGTATTGTTTGAACATGTACATTTCACTTTTAAGGAAGGTACAATTGATTTCGGAGAATGCGGCCTGCGTCGTTGACCCATGCGAGGTCCACTGGAATTTAGGTGTACCTAAGAAAAGAAGAATTTTACGAAGTAATGAATGAAGTACGTCGCCGGAAATAGAACAATGAGACACTCTGAAAAGGGTGCGCTAAGCTGGGAACGAAGACGGCTCGCCTTCGCGGCGCAGACTGCGTTCCTAGAAGCCAAAGGGGTGCACAAGAAGAATACTTGCAAGGTGTGGTGGCGAAGGCATGGTTATTTGCTAATCACGTGACTTCTTCCGCAGTATATATTGGGAGGAGTGAAGATCTTCGAAGACTCTTTACGTGGGAGTAGGGTTCGCCGGCACTGAGATGTGACTGGGCTAGTCTAGGTCGGGGAGACCAGATGTTCGTTAGGCTGCTGCGGTAGTCTTAATGAAGTCATTACTAGTTGCGAGTGTCGTAACTTGTATCAGTTAGTTGTTGGGGGAAACAACTTATAATTTTGAAGGTTCAGATAACCTGAGGGTTTTTACTATTTAGTTGTCTTCAACTAAATTCATCCAAGAATAATCAATGCTTTCCGAAAGCATTACTTGTGTAATAACAGATTATTAAAAGTATTAATGATTGTCTCCGTTTGTAAATTCAGATTTCTAGTTCATTTGTATTAAATCATTATTTATTGTTATTACACGTGTGTTTGATTGCCTGGGAATCTGGGCTGGTGGCAGCGACATCTACCATAAGGGTTGTGATATTTGTGGTTGAATCCCGCTTCTACCAAAAATACTAACATCGCATCAGGGCTTGAGGTGTGATGTTACAATCAGAATTGGAGAAATGTGATTATATAATATGTGTAGACGTATGATTTCATTACGAATGTCAATCGACTAGGAAGTCCCTTCAAATTTCTTTCATATCAAGTAATTCCTATTCAAATCAACGATTAAAAACACGTTGAATAGGGTGCCTATGTGATCGATACTATAAGTTTAACGACGAATAAACAAGAGGTATATATGTTTATAGTAATATTTATATTATACATATATTGTACATAATTTACATAAAAAAATAAATTGTAGACCGATTCCTATAAAAAAGTGGTCCACTTCAATTAAAAAATATAAACATACTCTAGTTTGTATATTATTTTCGTAAATTAGGTTACTTATAACAGTAGACGTATCCGTCACGAGTTATACAAGATAAACATCGAAGACGCATCAATGCATGTGAATAGAAGAGCGTTGTTTTTATTAACGGTCATTGGTGAAGATGCGGGGTTATAGTTCATTACGGATTATAAACTGTCGGACTGGAGAGATGAGTTTTGCTGTTCTCTCTTCATTCAATTCCACTCGTTTCTGAAGAAGCGCTCCAGATTTACAAATAAATCAGTGCCTTGTCATGGGTCGTTAATAGGTATGGTGTTAAAGTCGTTGGATTCGTCGCGCGTTCTTTGCCAATTCATGAAGCACACATCGCATCGCTCCAACACTTTTTCTCAAAAAAAAAACGGAACTACTTTCCCCCGCTGTTCCTGGCTCCGAACAGAGAAAGTCCAGGAATTTGTTTGATCGCTTCGAAGCAGGTGGATACAAATGGCCTTCTTAGGCACAAGGCTACTCCACTGCACAAGGCCACGCGAGGAGGAAAATACGTTGCGTTGCATTGCGTTTCGTTCGCAAATGGACTCAGAGATATTCCGAATGGATTCCATGCGGATTTCTACGATCGGAAAGCGGAAAGTTCATTCTATGAGGAATCGCTTTGAATGGTTGACATTCGTCCCCTCCCAACGATTCGATTTAGAATTTCCAATATTACTATGTTTCCGTTTCACTTTCCAATTCGTAAATATTAAATATTCCCTACCGAGTTTATGAAATATTTATCCCGTAATTATGATATTTGTTCGTTTCTCTTGGAGTACTTAGATACCTGAAACGTCAATGACATCCATACCATTTGCTGGTAATAATGACCATTGTGGGATGAAGGAAGTTGATCTGATGTGCATCTATGAAACGCTTTTCATGGAACCAAAATCAGTTAAATGGTGTACAGTCGTGGAAGGCGAACGGGTGGTGTAGTAGTTAACACCCCTGCGATCAAAGCAGAAGTTCCGGGTTCTATTCCCGGCTCTTCGTCATTTTCACGTGACCTTATCACATATCTTCTCCATGTGTAGGGTACACGGAAAAAATATATACATAAAGCTATAAATATTATGTTTAATAAGCTTTATAACTAAAAACATTCTTTTTTACAACGTTCAAGTTCACACTTGTAATATTTGCAACTCAGGTTTCAACCAGGTTACACAATACTCACAGGACACAAGAGATTTAAAATATTATTTAAAACTGTTTGGAAAGATGTCTCATGAGACATGGGGGTGTGGCAGTGCTCCCGAAACGGTTGAGCATATGTTATGGGAATGTGAATGTTACGGTGAAGAAAGGACGAGATTTGTGGGAAATGAAAAGAACTGAATTGGTATCGGATATATCACATACCACGATAGATATTAATGAGAGATACGAGGTATTTCGCTTCTTTATATATGGGATATATGAGGTAAAAGAAGCATTGAAAATGTAGATAGTGGAGCACCTTCGCAGGACTATTGAAACAGTAAATTTCAGACATTAGGTGGCAGAAAGAGAACGAAGAATTTACGAGACGATAGTAATGTAATGTCTCTTATGATGTAAACATGACTACATTAATAAATAAATGAAAGAAAACTAAAAACATATTACAAAAATGTAGGGTCATTTTTAATATGCTGTTACACCAATGACTAAATTGAATGAAATATCAAATCAGATGTCGCCCATCGGTGGTACGCCAGAAAATTTATGTGGATCTAGAGAAGAATCTAGATATTAATTTAAACTTTTAAAGACAGAAAACTATTTTATAATAATAATAATAATAAATTTATTGTCAAAAAAGCAGTACAAACTGCGTATGACCACGTGGAGGACAAAAAACTAATTTACTCTCCGGAAGCAAGCAAGGGACCATCCCATCAATTCCGATCAAGGGCCCTAAGACAGAGGCGGATTCAAAAATTTCAGCAAAAATTCCTAGATTAGATAAAAAGTTAGCTGCGAGTTATAATGTTATAATACTAATAGAATGTCAATATGTTTGTAATTTAACGGAATATGTTTGATATTTTTCCTGAATTGTTTTTTTGAAGTTTGCGAGTGGTTATTATTATTATTATTATTATAAATTACGATCATTAACAAATCGCATAGAAAGAAATGTGACTTCGATAAATAAATGCCAATAAATTCAAAATGATGCGTGTTTAAGGGAAATAAAAGGAACGATATTCACCTTGAGCGTACAGAGTGCGCTTGTCCTACGAATAACATCTTCCGTCGTCGTGTGTCGTAGAAGAGGAACTTTCTCCAGCTCTCGGACAAGGCCAAGGTTCTTCTGCAACTGTTTCTTGACCATCGATGGAGCAAATGCGTTGCTTACCATCAAGCGATAAGCATTCGAAGTGAACTTCATAAATTAAGTCCTGTATCAACTCGGATAAATTTACACTCGCAAAAAAGACGATGATGATAATAATAACTAGCTATTACTACCACATCCGAAGAATTCGTGGAAGTTAAAAATATTCGAAAAATTTATTTATAATTTTATTTATGGAAATAATAAGTTTTCAATTTTAATTAAATATCGGCTTTCGTATCAGACTCAATAGGGGAAATTTAATTTATTTATTACACTCGATAATAATGTAGTAGTAAGATGTAGGATACATGTTGTATTTGACACGAAACTTGGCAATAATTGATGGGGTCAATATTTTCGCATCTTAAAAAGAGAGCCCTAGGGAACAATTTATGAAGATAATTATTGCGAGTCATCGTCATTTTTTCCAACCCTTATTTTTAATAAGTTAATTCTTTAAATTCAACGAGTATTATCGTAAACATTGCAAGTACCTTAATTTTCCTCGTGAGGTAAAAAATGTAGACTGAAAATTGATTCCCCATCGTGTGCGATACTTTTAACCCTTAGTTTGGTCACTGTTTACTTAACAAAAAAACGGCAAATCCTCATGACATAAACGGTAAGTACCATTCGAGTTCAACATGCGTCGTTACTTCGACAACAGTTTTACAATCTCGCGAATCCGTAAGTCGCATCGCACCAAGTACATGATGGCCCCACCGGTGTTGTCACTCATCACCAAGACATCCCGGGTCCAGAAAATTTGTAAATTTTCACTTTAATATCCCAGTTCATATAGTTGTAACTACTCAAAAGTGATCCTTCCTTCCTCTATCCAGCTCCTCCTAGTATCAATAACTCTAACTATTACTAACCACTTCTACTAACCCCTTCACGTGGGCCAAGTTGTTGGTAAATGCAGCTAATCCGTCCACATTCTAACAATAGCACTTACCACCAAACTCCTACCTTCTATCGCTCCATGTAGATAAGCTTCAATAGTTTCCTATTTACAAACATATTTGCGTTAAATTACAAACATATTGACATTCTATTAGTATTATAACTCGCAGCTAACTTTTCATCTTATCTAGGAACTTTTGCTGAAATTTTTGAATCCGCCTCTGCCTTAGGGCCCTTGATCGGAATTGATGGGATGGTCCCTCGCTTGCTTCCGGAGTGTAAATTAGTTTATTGTCTTCCACGTGGTCATACGTAGTTTGTACTGTTTTCTTGACAATAAATTTATTATTATTATTACACCCTGCACAAGCTACTACATAAAAAATCACCCCGATTTTGCTCCCGAAGAAAAGCATTGCATTGCGAGTAATGACACATATTTGTCGTTTCCTTGAAGGTGTGGATGGGGCGAAGTCCCGAATGAGGGTCCATGGGTCCCCCAGTGAGCGGTGCGAGACAATTGAATGAAATAGGAAGATAGAATAAGTAGATAATAAAATGTAATATGAAATGATGGAGACCGAATTTTACAAGTTGGTTATTTTACAAGTTGTTTTTCCAACTATATATATGTATTGGTGAGACTTTAGGGCTCGTCAACGGCAGGGTCATTAGAGCCCTTTCCAACTACAGTAAATTTGTTTTAATATCCAATTTTTTTTATTAATTTCCAAAAATGGTTAATTGACACACACATATATATATATTTATATATATATATATATATATATATATATATATATATATATATATATATATATATATATATATACACACAAA
>NNCF01130523.1:0-16109 GCA_002313205.1 Laupala kohalensis | reverse complement strand
ATATATATATATATATATATATATATATATATATATATGATAGAATGTCTTTCTATTAACTTCGAGCACATAGAACCATGTAGTACCATATTTTCTCTTGTAACTTTCCCTGTTACCGATATTACCGTAGTTATAATGTTACGTCACTATTGAGCAAGGTTACAATATATATTTGAATACGCTGCCAAAATTAAGATGTTGGTGCGTTGTTGATATTTGTTCAAACTCAAAAAATGTTTTCTAATGTAATCGTATTTTATCTGGATTTGAAGAAGAGCTGGAAAATATGTAACTCATTTCCATAAAAGTGTCAATAACTCTGCCGCTATGAAAGATACTAATCATTAGAGTACGTAAAATGATTAGTCCCAATACTACTACGCAAAAAAATTACATGAAAATACACTTGTAATTTGAGAACGCTACATTTGAGAGAAAATTTACATGTTCATCACCTCAAACTACAGCTATAGAGTGAAAAAAGTTTGGAAACAAGAAGCGAGAAAGAAGGCTGTAACTAAAGCGTATTGATGTTTCAATCGGCGAACGGGGTAGATTTTAAATTAACTCATTACAGGTACATTTTTTGTTGAATTGTCGCAAAATATAGTAATCTTTTAATCTAGTAATTTGGAGGACCCTGGTGTAAAAGATTCGAAAGTAATTCCGTCTGGAAAAGTTGGACTATATGGTCTCAAATCCGTCACCCTCCTAGACATACAAACGCTAAGGTCTTGGTGTCAATGCTTGCAATGAACTTGGGAGCAACTGACAAGCTTTCTTTTACAATCGTGAACGATTGGCGCACACTCATTATCGCTCAACCAACAGACAGCTACCGACTCTCGCATAGGATCGACGTATTTCGAGGTCTCGAGGTCTCGCGCATGCGGCAGCGGGAGGTCGAAGGTCGCAATCGATAATCGCCGCGCGACGCTGTGAGAGTGTACAGGAACAAAAACGTGAAGACGATCAGTGAGAATGATTTCCTCTTTCGATTTTGGTGGTCCAAGGAGAAGGCTGGAAGGACGAGCAATTATTTAAAATTTCTTGGGGCCATACTAATTTTTGGATGTTTCGCTTTGCCAAACGTTGCTTAATTGGCATATTCAGAAAGTTAATTTTAAGGTTTGAAAACATCTAAGGTTTAGAACCCAGTCTTCACTCCACCTGCTCAAAGATCAATCGTATATTACATGACCGCGAGAGTCCCCGCTCGAAACCTTACTAATGCTGGGACCCCTGATCCATTCTGTCGGACGCAGATTCCATTTCTCTTACGGAGAAACAAACTAATTTTCTTCGCATCAATTTTACCTTCAATAACGAACTTATGGGTTAAATGTTACTATTAATAATGTAGTTGAGTAAGACAGTTGAATCACAGTTCTATGACATCCATTTGCCTAGATTGTAGTTCAATTAAGAGCATAAGCCTCTCTCCAAATTCTAGAAAATTCCTCAGTTATTGTTTCACTTACAAAATAACTTGAAGAAATTAAACTTGGTCATCAAAGGAGATATGGTCGAACATACAGAAATCCTTATTCATATAAACATTAAATCCATCATAGGCCTAGGGCCCTTGATCAGAATTGATTGGACGATCCCTTGCTGATTGATAACATGTGGTTTGCATCTGCCCTTTAGATAATAAAGTTTGTTAATTTACAATAATGTGGAAGTGTATTCACGTTTTAAACAAATGTTTCGTCTAAATTATGGGACTATACTTGATGAAATACAGCGAAGAGGTTGCGGGTCAGAGTATTTAACAGGATATCGTACGAAGTAATACACTCGATATTTTGTTTGTTATTCGAGAGAGAAATTACCTATATAGTTTAAACCCATAGGTGAAAATCTTCCTTAACAGAAATGACTACTTATACGTCATCGGCAATAGAAAAAGAAAATTATTTAACAGAAAAAAATATTGAAGAATACGGAACAACAGAAATCGTGTACTTGTTAATAGGCCAGGAAAATGGCGAGGTACTTCCCTTGAACCCTGATATATTAACCAAGCACTTCTCTGCTTGCGATGGAAAAACATAAACTGATGCTATAACTTGTTACTCTCTCCACACCAATATTCATACCCGATATGTAAACTTATGTTAAATTGATTATGTTGCATCGAATTTGTAAAGGAACGAACTCTTTTGAAAGATGAAAAGCCTATTATAAATTGAAAAAAAAATATTTGTGTACTATTTGTAGTACAACGTATACGAAAAACGTGAAAAATTGAGGATGAATTAATTTCTTCGAAGACCTAAAAGAAAAGAACACTAGTTCGAATGAGACTACAGAGATAATGTGCCGAGATTGAGAAGACGGAAAATACAACTGAAATAAATTAACACAAAATAAATCATAAGCATACATTGAAGTAATTTCCTTCTTGTATTGTATGAAAATATATTTTAAGAATTGCTTCCTCAAATCGAGAGAACACTAAGATTCTCCTTTCATCTCCAACAAACCACTACGTTGGTAAGACAACATTTGAAGAGCGGAGTTGGATCGGAAGAGGAGAGAACCAGAGGGAGACGGGAGGATTGTCTTCCAGGGCACGTCCGTCCTCAAGTGAAAGCCACCTCACACCGCACGCCGCATCAGCCATACTCAATTGGACGGAAGAATATTCCAGAAAGCTGAGCGTTCTAAGATCCGAGCCAGGAATAAGCGACGTGCAGTGGAACGAACTCTTGTGTCTGCTCAAACGAAATGAAAAAATTAATTTACATCCTTGTAAGTGATTCAGAACATTTTCTCAAAACATTTTTAATTGATTCGGAACATTAAGATATGTCTCCGAAAAAATATTATTATAACGGACGTAGCTAATAGCGGAAAGTTCACAAAATTATAATTATTAATATGTTAAGTATTCTTCTAATACTGATAACTAGAGGATACGTATTTGTACTTTAATACGTGTTTTTGAGTTTTATGAACATTTATTTATTTATTGATTTACCTTTTTAATACCTCATGGCAATGAGATTCAAATCGTGCGGGCTGTTCTTCCGCCTATCCGTGACTTGGATCAGTGAATTAGGAAGGACACATATTGGGTTACCTGGAAATTTAATGTACCGATGCGATTTTTGTTTGGAAAATCCTAGTTGAAAACCTCACCTAGATCCACCAAGCAGGGTTTCAACCCGCTCTCTCCTGCCACTCAGCGGTATCGTCGAGGCGAAGACGCCAGTCGGTGATACAGAGGTAGCGCGGCAACTCCATTAATTTAGCTGATGAAATAGTCATCGAACAAGTAATGAAAAATATGTATTATTTTTAAATGCTAATAAATGTAAGGATTTAACATACTTGTTCTAAAGAGAAATGAGTTAATTTAAAATTTATATTATTTTAAGGTTATATAATATGTATTCTATCAGGGTTATATATTTTTATTCATTTTCTCCTTTTTTTATCTCTTTGTTTCGCAAAGTATTTCTGTTCTTTGTTCCTGTCGATGAGTAGTCTCTGTTGTTTAAGAAAACAATTATTTAAAAAATACTTTAAATTCTGGCACGAGAACTTTTGATCCAATCACCATCAAGTAATTTCATGAATATAAAAAAAGACATTGATCACAATATTGTAATCACATGTTTTGTAATAGTATTCATAAGATAAACGTGAGACATGCTTCACGGAATATTTCTATTTCTGGCCCCTAAAATGTTGAGAAAACTCAATTAGATAACACTGGGCGTGTTTTAAACATTTTTCGAAAAGTTAACATTTTAAGATTTGCATACATGGAAAAACTGAATGAATTAGGTTGCAATAGAATGTTTGAGTTTAAAGTATTTTAAAGAACATCATAAACTTTGAAACGTGAAAATCGATGTTTTATCTCGCACGACAATCGACCTATCGACAAGCGACAGTAGACGATATCACATGGAAAGTGAAAGTCCTCATGAATCCACCAGCACTTTCCTTTGTGCTTTTTCTCAAACAGTGCATCAGAAGACTTGGCCTTTTACGCAAAGCACGTGTTTCCTCGGACACACAGTGCATTCATCCCCTGATTTCGCTACGAGGGGTACGCGCTGGGCTGAATGAGGGGAGGGGCGTTACCACGATGCAGCTGCAACTGCAGTAGCAACCACGCGAGACCATCAACAAAGCCACGCCGTTGGAGTGCACTCGACCACAGCGCTCCTCGTGGTCACGGTTGGAAACCGTGCGACGGAGGCGTTCCTACTGGCGGCCTTGTCAACGAAATATGAATCTATATCACAGCGACAATAAAGAGATTTCGATCAGAAAGTTAAATAAAAATGAAGCATCCCAAAACCCCGAGAGAATAAAATTCGAATCATTTCATCGGAAGCAAGAAAGGGACAATCATGGCATTCGAATGTAGAAAGTAAGTATGGGTCTTGACCGGGGTAAAGAAACTGGGAACACGCATGGTAATGGTTCTAATGACCTACACGTTGGTGAGCCTTAAAGACCCCCCCCAAAAAAAAAATTAAAAAAAACAATGCTTGGCAAAATGTCTAACACGAAGGAACTCATTTTGAAATGTGTGTGAAATGTTAGACCCAATTGACATATATACACAATGAACTACTAAGTTCGTTATTTTTTCTTCGAAACAAAGACAAATAATGCTCTGAAGCTGAGCGTCATTCGATAAGTAACGAAAAGGTGAATGGACACATACTACCGTATTCGTTCTGCCTCTTAATAGTTTCATCTCAGTTGTTTTGATTTGTCTCAACAAAAAAAAGGCATTAATTTATTAGCTGTTTTACAAAAAGGAGTACCATGTTCTGTGGTTACAATACTCTAATGTAGTATCTTTCCCTAAAACAAATATTTTCCAGTTGATATTAATTGTACACACTGCAGTCGTCAAGTGTGTAAGAACTGATTCAAGATATACTCAGAATAATCTATAGTTCGAGAATAATTTGTACATTTAAAATAAATTTTTGTGTTAAATTACAAACATGTTGCTATTCTATTAGTATTATAACTCGTAGCTAACTTTTTATCTTATCTAGGAATTTTTGCTGAAATTTTTGAATCCGCCTCTGCCTTAGGGCCCTTGATCGGAATTAATGGGATGGTCCCTTGCTTGCTTCCGGAGAGTAAATTAGTTTATTGTCCTCCACGTGGTCACACGCAGTTTGTACTGTTTTTTGACAATAAAATTTATTATTATTGTGAAGTAAACAGTTTTTTTACACTCCTATCCAGATTATTTTCTCCTGTAAACTCGTGAATCAATGTTACGAAATTTGGGTGAGAATTTGTAACAGAATTTAGGTAAAATTTCTGAACTCCTTTAATTGAATTTAATGTTTCATTAATTCAATATTTATTTATTTTTCAGCTGTTTTCTATGTCATCTAATTGGTCTCATGACTAGTAAATATCCAAATAATGGTAATGTTTTTGTATAGCAATAACTAATTGGAAATAAATAAATTATCAATTACATATTGTCATTACCTACGATAGTATGGAACCTGGAAGAAATAAAAAATATATTCTTGCTTCATGGTATTGAAGCATGCGCTTGAACAAAATAAACAGAATGTTTTAAAAAGAAAGGGAAAAAAGACAGGGTTCATTAATATACAAATTTCTAGAGTTAGAATTGTAATTAACAATTTGCACAATATGTGGTAAACACTTTTCTCAGGACACTTTTTAATGCAATGAAAACATGTCACTTTATTAAATAATCCTTAACAGTCGTGATTATGAGTTGATGGAAGATTATTTTTTTCGTTCCCCGCTGTCAACGAAGCCGACGCATTGTCAGGTGCTGTATGTCGTTATGTCTTCGCAGAGTCGAGGACACGTGGTTCACGAACAAGTGAGCATCACTGAAAGACAAGAGAAGGCTGCACCGCGTCCTTCTCAGTACCAGTCGCGTCTTGAGCACTGGCAGCTTTCCATTGCACTTGCGTCTGTACACGGTGAACAAACCATCAACCTACAAGACTACTTTGGTTAACGAAGCGTTGCAATTTACTCTTTTAGAGACAAGCGGGGTAAGAACTCTTCACAGAGATCATATTAACCCGTTGATCATATTTTCAGCCTAAATTTTGCACAAATAAGGATATTCAAACCATTTTTTTGTTATAACAATTCTAAAACATGATTACTCTCTTCATATCATCCCAAACCAATCACAACTCCAATCCTGCACACATTTGCTTGCTGATTGGAAATTGTTGAGTATTTTGGATGAGGATGTCTGCAGGATTGGTATTGTGATTGGTATGAGATGATATGAAGAGAGTAATCATGTTTTAGAATTGTTAGCCCTGAAGAAGATATAAAATATATCGAAACATTGGCATAACAAAAAGATGGTTTTACTTGACCTGAACGCAAGATTTCCTTATATGTGATTATAATAACAGAGGGAGTGTCAATGATGTGCTTGCGATTTTCAAGAATGAATGGAAAAGAGATAATACTCCCAAAAAACGGTTGAGCTATTGCAAAGTGTAAGGTTAGGCCTAAACTACAGTGCAGTATTGAAAAAGATTGCACTAAATTTATTTGCTTGAAATAAGTATTTCCGTCACAGTCATTATCAGTCTGGAAAACGGAAAAAAATTAACTTGTGTATTGTGCGAAGTCACCTGGACAACTTGTGCCGCATACCCAAGATGATATTACGTTATTTCAAATACGCACGACATTGATATAGACAACTTAAACATTGATGAATATTAAAATCCTATTTTCTTATATAAATAGGTTACATGATTTCATTATTTATGTAAAATGAACGTTCGTCTGTAAATTCATCGCATGTGGAATCACTCACAGTCTTCATTTGATGTCAACGTTTGAGTCAAACTATTGATATTTATTGTTTACTTCATATTACTTAAATGTCTCTCAAATCCCCCAAAAACGCCAGAGCGGCTTGCAATTCCAATTCGCTAAACCAATGGTTCCCAAACATATTAGACCGGCGTCGACGGTTCCGTTATAAATTATTCCCTATGAAGTGCAGTAAAATTTTATAATTCTAATTAGATTACTTTCCCTACAAATATGAAGTGAAGAAATGAAGATATGAAAAGTACAGGTCTCGAAGGTCTATAGAAAGGGCATGCCACGTTCATTATCCAACATTTATGTTATTTTTAGAGAATTAAAATTAAATTAATTAATATTAAAGTAGTCCTTTTTTCATAATTTTACAATGACAATGTACGGTAAAGATATAAGATATTAGTAAACAACTCCTTCACTGTACTATATGTCTTAATTCTAGTCAATCATTACAACTGAACAATTATTGGTTCACAATTCTTCCTTTATTACATTTGATGAACCAATAATTGTGAAGTTGTAATGATTGTCTAGAATTAAGACATATAGTACAGTGAAGGAGTTGTTTACGAAGAGAATAAAAAATACATTCGTAATTTCTTCATTGCGAAATACATAAGATATATTTACATAATACTATATACGCTACCTATTGTAATATTTGTTGAAGTATATTATAAAGTAAAATATACTGATGTTACAAATCGATCGTTCGTGACCTCTTGTTAATTTAACTGTAATTTCTTGGGATTAGATAACAATTTTTTTTTTAATCTTTGAATAACGGAGAATTTTCAACTGATCATAGTACTTGAAAACATGTAAGAAAAATTTCAAAATTAGTAATTTTGAACTAGGTTTGTAAATTATGGTATTCTGAGTATGTGATGATTTGTTTGTAATTTTCTTGTCACCTATAGTTTACTTTCTTCCTTCGTTTGTGTTTTTGTTTATTTGCTGTGTATTTTCGCGTTCTACTGTTATTGCAGTCCTTATGATGGTATTATACGATCGTATATTTCGAATCGTTGGCAAGTTCGAAGACAATTTTTTAAAATTATTTTAATTTGTGACCTAATCTCAAGAAATTACAGTTAAATAAACGAGAGGTTAAGAACATACGATTTTCTACATCAATATATTTTAATTGTATCATATGTTTAACACGTATTAAAATAAATATCGTACATTACATTGTGTAAATATCTCTCATACTCTTCACACATTGTTATTGTAAAGAGTACCCCAGGATGAGGCACCCAAAAGTGGCCCCGAGTCGAATGATATTGTTCCTTCATTTTTATATAGATATCCATAAAATATTATTATTCATGACATTTTACCCCCCCCCCAACACACACACATACGTTTTACAGTGTTTCTTATCCTTAAAAATATATATCGATGTTTTTTTCTCAATTTTTAATTAGCTACCGAAACTAGCCTCTTTTTATATTGATCTGAATTTATTTTACTTAATTACAAGGATTCCTTATAGTAGTATCAAAAATACAGCCCAACTTCTGAGGAACATTTAATCTCCGTTTTAAATATCTCCGCCATGGATTATGAGTGCATATTTCGTGACCCCATAGGTGTGTACGTACTGTCTGTTCGTAAGAGCGTGCAACGAAAACCTATAATTCCCTAGAGGAGCGGAAAGAATAAGAAAGATCAACAAAGAGACTGACACGGAAGGGTTCCTACTTTCTTACGTAGAAGAGAAAGAATGAGACTCGCATTCAGTGCATTAGAACATGCTCCATTGTCCCTAACTCTAGTGCATGGTTATTATGGAAGAAAATTCAGTTTCTGGTAATATCCAGAGATAGTACTGAAATTGAAGTGTTGATTCACACCGCAGTGACGCACGCGATGAGCTATTCAGTTATATATAATGCTTCTTCAAAAGAAATAGTGAGAATGTTTGTTTTATCACAACCTTCGAGATTTTAATTACCTATACAGTTTTTAATTATGAATAAAATATGACGAGAAAGCTGTTTAAAAACAGAGTATGATCACGTAAAAAACAATAATCTAAATTACTTTAAGACATACATACTTAAGTCTACATAAAAACTGAAAATAAGAGAATCAGATAGAAACGAATAATCAAATCGTATTGAGATTGACTGGGACGTTTTTTGATTCATCACAATCATTAATTCACTTCAATAAAATACAGGAAAAACTCACTAAATCCCATCCTGGCCCGGGTTTTTCTCCGTTTTTCCTTCGGGTAGAGGCGGATTTCTTATACAGGTTCTCTAGGCTTTGTCTAGGGGCGTGTTTATTGTAACAATAAATCGTGAATTTAGTGGGTTTTTTTCAACTCTTATGATTTTTAAACACCATACTCAGAATAATCTATAGTTCGATAATAATTTGTACATGTAAATTTACAAACATATTTGTGTTAAATTACAAACATGTTTATATTCTATTACTATTATAACTCGTACCTAACTTTTTATCTTATCTAGGAATTTTTGCTGAAATTTTTGAATCCGCCTCTGCCCTACGGCCCTTGATCGGAATTGATGGGATGGTTCCTTGCTTGCTTCCGGAGAGTAAATTAGTTTATTGTCTTCCACGTGGTCATACACAGTTTGTAACTTTTGCTTTTTTGATAATAAATTTATTATTACTGTTTGGAATCCAGTTAAGGTATCACCCCATCAATTCCGATCAAAATACCCCAAGGAAAGCGTTCACAACTGTCGTAAGGGTCCTAACTACAGTCCAGGAAACTGCTGTATAATTCTTTTCCAAAAAGAAATTTCATTTATAAAAGATCCCATTTGACGCAGAAGTTATACGATGAAATTTACTAATCCCTAATGAGTCGAAAGTATAACTAAATTTCCTTAAACGTTATATTTATCTCTAATAGCAACATTGAATATTAATAATTCGTCTTTTTTATCATACGAAATAACTTCTAAATTGAATTCTTAATTTTGATTAGTAACAGAAAACTGATTATTGTTATATATTTGGAATTTTCCGTATCACCCTCTCATAATTTGAAACTTGTGTAAAAATATTTCGATTTGCAATGTCGAGAAGAAAATCATTGGGAGTGGAGGTTCGATGAAACCAACACTTAACTAATTTAATAAAGAAAATGTTGTCTTCCGTTCCGTAAAACGAAATAAATAATAGTATAAATCTTTTGCAGTAACGAATTATTTGTAATTAATAAAAGAAGTTAAATGAATGGGAGTAGGAGGAATTGTACCAGCAGTATCACCCTCCTTGCGTTGGTTACACCTATTTGCCATATAAGAGCAAACCGCGTCATTAGAAAAAGATATATAAGATGGTGCAAGTGTGATGTGAAAGGTCGCCGTCACGACGCTTCGATTCACGTTTCCTGAGAGCGATCACCATCATCACCATCAGCATTCGTGTGAGTCGTCGCTTGAGTGTTGACAGCTGATTGCTTCATTACGGCAGAGCAACGTGCGCGCGACGGGGGGCGGGCGCATTCCTTGCCAGTCATATACGTGATCCGAACAGAGAGCCTTTCACTTGATGAACACGTCGCGAAATTATGCTAAGCACAACTCCCGTTTGACTTCGTAACCACTTTCTGTGGAGGAAGAATGTGGATTGGAGGCGAAGGAGATGAAGAAGAATGTGAAAGAGGAACGGGAGGAGAGGGGAGGAAAATTTTTTTTAAAAAAAATCAATAGTTCGCATAATTTGCACATTTGAAGTGAAAAGGGTACCCCAGGATCATAGTGCCCCTCAGCCAAATGACATTGTCCCTTTGTGTTTAGATATTTACTGATGAAATATCATTATTAATCACGTTTTTAACTTTCCTTGTGTTTGGTATTGTTTCCTATACTAAAAATTGGTGATTTTCGTTTTTTTTATATTTTTTTCATGAATTTAAACCAAAATTAACTGATCATACAAGTCGCTAAGGTGATAAAACAGTCATGTGTATCCAAAAATATTTTTCTAGTGGTTTTTATAGCACACGGCCGCGATAAAAGTCCTAAAATATACGAAATAATATCAAAAAGGCTAAAAAATAGACATTTTGCAAACGAGCAAGATCGTGTAAGTGTGCCATGTAATACAAGCCAAAGTCCCCTCGATAACGAAAAACTAGTATGGCGGTGAACGGCAGATTCTATTGCATAGGTTTTATTATAAGTAGTGAAAGTTATTTAAGGTTTAATAGAAGTGATAAAAGTATTGTGCGTTTCAATTTTAAAAACAGTTTATAAGAAACACCATGTGTTAAAATGCTTTGTGCAGTTGTGCAAATAAATCAAGAAAAATGAATATTTGTGGACATATTTGATACAGGATCTGAAGAATAACAACGATTAATATAAAAACGTAATCGCAGTAAATTTGTATTCGTCGAAATAACATTTATTCATAAATATGTCGCATGCGTTTCTCTGAATGATTAGCTCAGGTACGTATTTCAATTTATTTATATTGAGAAGATGCTTATTATTTACGTTGACAACTGGGATTATAAATACGTAAAATATTTTGGAATGTATGATTTTCCTAGATTTGTTTGGTATTACTCGCTTTGAATGTTTTTGTAGAATTGAGATTGTAATTCGTTTTACGATCTTTAAAAGTGATCTTTATACTTTATATATTGTGTTTATTTTATCAATGAGGTCTGGTCAAGATAATTGATGTGTGCAACAGGTGGTGGAAATTTGTATCGATTCCTTGATTCATTTTAAAAGTTTGTTTACTTTCTTAAAAAAATTCGTTTTACTCAAGACAAAATAATTTTTACCATGAAAAATAATCGTAGATTAATTTTATAGCTCACGACAATGTTTAAGTTATACTATGAACGTATGTATAAATATTTCTAATAAAAATTACTATTTCCGACTTACAATACGTCAAACAATGGACTGTATTTATATTTTGTATACATTGCCAAGACACTCAGCCAAACAATGTGAGTATATTTTTCTAAATTTGTGTAAATTTAAAGGGTCTTTAAGATACAAAATTTTAGCTTGTTTCAACGCAACGTAAAATAAGAATTATATAAGTCATTTCTCTTTTATACGTATCATAGTAGGTTAGTATTTGTTGAACTCTTAGTATCTTTTGCAAGAAGATGGCCTATTGTTTACTCCTTGAATACAGTTAGCCATGAGAATTTGCACTCAAGAAACAATATATCAATATTCAATAACATAATGTGTGTTTATCGAGAATTGGTGTCGCATTATTCTTTCATTTCATACATATTACTCGAAATTTTACATTTATATTTTTTGAGAGGACATTGTTTTCCAGCCTCGAGAAATTAAAGTGCGTACGATAAATACAAGAAAGGTCAAATTAATAATAATTAAATCAATGTTACCTAGCGCAGTGGCAATACAAAACTTGTAGGCGTAATTTATTTGATTAATTTATACATTGGTAACGTTGGTATCCATGTACCAAGAATTTAGATAAATATTATTAAGAATTTTTACGACAAACATCTGTGGAATACATGTATTTATTTTAAAATAATTCATAATAGTAAATACATACAATAAATCAGTCATTTTGCTCTAAATTTTTATTGCTATTATACGGTGTCACAAAAACCAATTTACAGCTTTTAGATGAAGTGTCACTGGAGGCACTAAGCGTTACATGGACTACGCGGTGAATCATTTAAATCTAGCAATAAGATTTCTTTTCCTCTGGATGTCTTAGCACGGGCGCAGCCCGTTATTCAGGGGTCTGGGGGTGTAACCCCCAGCGAGCAAGGCGAGTATGTAAATAAAATGTGACTAATGGAAATGTTTTTATGGAAGATACTGTTGCGTCTGAAATACATCACATGAATGTTGAGGCAAATCCACCAAGATAAGTTGTTTTTGACAAGGGTTGTACTCGTCCCTCTCGTGTCTCCTTTTTGTGCGAATTATTCACATGTATTCAGCCACTCCGTCATTATTTGCACCATAACTTTGAAATGAATGAAACTTATATAATTGGTAATAAGAAAAGAACGTCTTAACACAAATTAACCCAATATAGTAAATGTTGTGTCTTCAAGATTCAAATGCCGAATACTCCACGAGATGCGTTGAATGCGGTATCGTGTTCTACCGAGAAAACAAACGGAAGAAAGCGAATGATGTTCCAAGAGAGTGTGGAGATGGCACGAATACACATTGATAAGTGCACAAATTTAAGTTAATTATCTTGATTGGGAATGTGGTTGTTTGTAGATAAAATCACATTTGATAAGTTAAATGAAACCTAAATTAACTTTTATCACTCTGAATCAAATAACAACGAGCAATGAAACAATAAAATCACGCTCATAAAGCCATTAACAGTTCTAAAATATTTTATTAACGATAAGGAAATCTACATAAAACGATTTAGCTATAAGAAAAAATGTTTCATAATAAAGAAGAGAAGACCCAAAATTTTTCAGAATTTATCGAAGATCAATTTTATAGTTTTCTGCTACAATTCTGAGAATTTTTCGGGGTTGATGATGTGCAGATCAGCTTTTTGAATCTGCAAGATTTCTGTATTGTTCCTGTATATTGGTCTTTTAAAACTAATTGTGAGATCAGATTAAAATTTGTTATTTATGCTTCTCTGGTACTGGAAAAATCCGCATAATATCATGATGTTATCGCACTATCTTTTTTTACATCATAGTATTAATTAAATTAATAATATGGCGGGGATTAGGAGCTGAACGATTCAATTTACCATGACTAATTGAAGAATCCAATTTCCTTTAATTTTATAATCCACTTACATTGTATTTTTCTTAATGTAGCAGTACAAATATTTATCTCTAGAAAAATATCAACAAAAATAATTGTTACAAAAGCGCCTCCCTTAAATATTTTAATTGTTGGGGTACCCTAAATACAATTGGTCGTTACGTCACACAGTATAGCATTGCCATACTCATATACCTTCATAAAATTATCAATTCGAAATAAAACTTAATACTCATATTCTTTCGTAATACCAGTGAAATGAGAATTTCATCGCATCAATTCCAGATCGTTTCTGGCAAAGTCTCGTACATAGTAGAGAAGCCGGTCCTTGTATCGTGATCCCGGATACGTCGCAAGAGGAACCATTTTCCTGCTCTTCGCCACCCGCCATTGTTGTTTCCCTCTCCACCGCTGCGAGCGCCGCTGTGGGCGTGGAGAAGAAAGCCTCTCTCTCCTGAAGTGCTAAGAATACTAAACGCGAGCGGCGTGTGGTCGGAGACGGGAGGTGCAGCAGCTCACGCGCATGTTGTTAGTCGCTTTAGTTCCTCCAACGTTTACAGCTACTGTTTGCATATATTATAATTCAGTGGCGTAACTTAGCTTCTGCTTTCTCCGATGCAAATTTAGTAGAAAAATTATCATATAATAGTTTTTGTATCACACATAGTTAAGGTTTGAAGAGCTAACCCTATGAAAATTATTCACGCATAGTTAGAGAATGAAAAATATCAAGACAGTTTAAATGTATCAATTTGCTTTCTACTGTAAAATGATTTACATATGTCATTAAAGAAGTAAATGTGTTAAGATGAAAATGAATAATAAATTAAATGGCACATTATTTACCGATTGTTGAGAAACCTTCCAGTGATTAGTGAGAGTGAGATAAGACCATAAGTATTTAATTATCTCTCCCGCAACCGTAGAACAATACTTATCAAAGTCCGCAAAAATAAATTGTAAAACATAACTGAATGTAAAAATTTTCAATATAATTGTTATTAATGATGTAAAATGTTATTGAATGTTACTAACTATATATTGTTATTAAAAATTAAAGACCAACCGAAACTGGATTTCCAGCCGAATACGAAAAATCGGCTTCAATTCACTTACACATCTTATATTTTACATTATTCCTTAAAATCTAGTGTTTTGTGAGAATGACAAGGAAACTTCGTCAAATTAACACTCTTTCTTTGTTTTTGTTTTTTTTTCATTGTAAAACCGGGTTAAATTTAATTAAAGAAAAGGGCTTTAATGACCTTTGTTTTGGCGAGCCCTAAAGACCCAAGAAGAAAATTAAAGTAAGATTTAGTTATATCGTAAGGTAACTGAACTAAAAGTTTGATAGAGTCGAAGTTTCGACCAATGTTTGATCGATACCGAAATTATGGCCGAAACTATTTTTTAGCTGAAACTGAATATTTGGTCGGTAAAATTGTAGCAAAACGCTTTATAGTTACAAATAAAACTATGTATTATTTCTAAAAACGAACCTATAGAATATATAACTCTTTCTGTCGTCATACATCGCCAGTTACCCAAAATAAGCAGCGAAAGGAAAGGTTTTAGTGGAGATATTTACATCCATCGTTGTTATTACTATTTAAGTTTATTAACAAAAAATGATCCTGTTATTGGAGACTTCAATGAATAAATAAGCGACGAACCCGCCTAGGTATCCGAATATAATTCCCAATCTAACACTGGTTTTTCTTCGGTTTTCCTCAAGATCGAGTCGGTTTTTATACATAAATTCTCTAGGCTGTGGTAAAATAGTGGCAATCACGTTAACATTATTATTATTATTATTAATATCGGATTTCGAGTTATTTTAATACTTATTAGTAAAATTTTGGGGATACCTTTAATAATAGTGCGTATTCGCTTAATAACTTTTTAAATTCTTTTCAATACACATTTATTAATATTATATAGATATTATACCAAGTAGCTAAATATTCATATTCTTATTCTTATTTTAAGAGGGCGTTTTGCATGATATTTCCCTAGGGCGCTGAAATTATATATCGGACACTGCCTTCGGACCCTTGATCGGAATTGATGGAATGGTCCCTTATTTACTTCCAGAGAGTAAATAAGTTTATTAGTTTATCATAAACGAAGTTTGTGAAATAAAAATCTTGACTCGTGCTCACATTTATTAGATGACGTAAATCACTTCTTGTTAAGTTTATAAAACAAAATCGTCGTTGGCCATTTCACTTTTGCTTTGACAAATGTCTGATGCAGTTTGTGTATTCATATTCCCCTTCACCATCACATAAAATTTCGGCCAAACTTAAGAATATGGTTCCACAAGGGTTCGAAAAAATAATTCATGTCGTAAAACTACAAATATATTTGCGGTTCCGAAAATATAAGTCGTATTCTTCACTTTTCATATTTACGGTAGTTATAAAGAAAAATTGTTCCGCACTATTTCCTTCTCTCCGCCACCGTTTATGCTAGTATGTTAGGGTATGATAATTATAATGAACAATTATAAAC
>NNCF01130521.1:6186-32914 GCA_002313205.1 Laupala kohalensis | reverse complement strand
TCTAGGAATTGTTAACTTATCCGGGTGTGCGACCCGAGTTTTGGATGTCAATAAATTTGAATTGTCACCGTTCACAATGTACGCCGCAGCCCCGTAACCCTGAGGGGCGGCGTCCGCGAAAACATGCAATGTATAATGTTGTTTATGATTAAACACAAATCTGGGAATTTTAACTTTACTGAGTTGGTTTAGACTATCGTAGAAATGATTCCAAGAAGTGACAAAGGAGTCTTCTAAGGCCGTATCCCAGTCGAGTTTCATTATCCATAACTGTTGTAAATACGATTTAGCAGTTAGAATGACTGGTGACAACATACCTAATGGATCAAAAAGAGAGCATATTTTACTTGCAATTGTTCGCTTTGTCCACGCGTCTGATTTTTGATTTTGAATCTTGTACATGAACGAATCATGAATAGTATTCCAATATAAACCTAACACTTTGAAATCATTGTCTGTGTTTAAGTGAAAGTTAGTTTCTGAAGATGTTTCCTCGTTTGACAAGCTGGAGATAAGAGCCTCGGAATTACTTGCCCACTTCCTGATAGGGAATCCCCCCTTGGCGAGGAGCTGCGTTATCTGATGTTGTAGATAGCATGCTTCCGGAAGGGAGTGCGCGCCCGTGCACAGGTCGTCAACGTAGATGCCGTCTGCTATGCGAGTGGATGCAAGTGGAAAGTTTCTACCCTCATCACTAATTAATTGAAGAATAGTTCTACACGCGAGGTAAGCACTTGGTGCGAGTCCGTACGTTATAGTATTTAATCGGTACGTTTTAATTTTGCCTGAGGAGGAATCACGCCATAAAATGCGTTGAAAATCTCGCTGATCGTTTGCGATCAATATTTGCCTGTAGAACTTCTCAATATCAGCAGTTATAGCTATGGGAAACGTTCTGAATCTCAACATCACCTCATAGAGGTCGTTCTGCACCGTGGGGCCTACGTAAAGCTGGTCATTAATTGAAGTACCGCTTGTGTCTGTCGCACTGCCGTCAAACACGACACGTAATTGAGTTGTTGTACTCAACTGCTTCAAAACATAATGGTGGGGTATATAATTAATTAAGTGCGTGTTTGAATCAAAGTCACAGTTAACCTCAGACATGTGTTGTGATTTCTCGTATGTTTGTAGGAACTCAGAATATTGCTGCTGATGTTCGGGACGTTTTGCGAGTTTATGCTCTATTGCAAAGAGCCGCTTGTGGGCCTGGCTTCTATTGTTCGTAAATTTTGGTTTTGTCTTGAAGGACATTCTTACGATATATCTACCTTGTGGCGTTCGCGATGTAGTTTTATCGTACAGTTGTTCACAAAAGTTTTCTGGATCATCATGTGTAGTTTTAACTGTATTATCGATGCCTTCGCATTCCCAGAATTTAGAAATGTTTGAGTTCAGGGTTTGTGTCTCACACGATAAATGATTGACTCTCGGCGGAGTATTCATTGGTAAAGACGTAATAATAATGTATCCCAATTTTGTTTCATGTAACTTGAGAAGTAACTTAGATTTGGTATTTATGACGTAGTTTCTTTCAAGCAAGATCTCCCAGAATGGCTGCGAGCCTAGTAAAATATCTATGCCCCCGGGGTGATTGAAAGTTTCATCTGCGAGTAAACATTGTCTTGGTAGTAAAGATCTATTGATGTGAATTTTTGTTGATGGGATTTGATTGGCAATCTGGGGGACAACTAAACACGAAACATTGAGTGTATACCCGAAATTTAAATCATCATGAACGGTTATGTTAGTTGTGGAAACCACATTGGATGTGGTTCCGCACACGCCTTTTATAGATACGGAAGTTTTCTTTGTTTTTAGATTAAGTCGATTTACTACGCTCTCTGTGATTAAGGAGTGTGTGGAGCCGCAATCCAATAAAGCTCTACATGCAAGGTTTCTGTTATCAGACGAAATATTTACGAGCGCAGTGGCTAGTGAGGCATGCGGAAGTTCTCCCGCAACCGCAGCCTTAACAGTCGCCTCCTGTGTGACCTCCTTGTTATCTAACTGTAGTGTGTCAGCAGCAGGAGTCGCGGTAACTTCCTTGTTTTTGTGTAGTAACGTATTGTGCTTCCTCCCGCATGTGCGGCATGAGAAGGGTGAAGTACATTTAAAACACATGTGAGTTTTAGAGAAGCAGTTTAAGCATAATTTATTCTCATTGACGAAGTTATGTCGCTCAGAAGTATTCAATTTGTTGAACTGAGGACAGCGATATAGTGTATGCGTTTGTTTGCACTTTATACACGTACCGTTAGTGTGAAAGGTTTGAGATTGATTAATAAATGCCTTATAATTACGTTTGCTTCTGGTTATGTTCGTGTTAGCTAATTGTTTGGCGAGACTGCGAACCGGGTCTCGTATAGATGCCGTAAGGGCCTGCGCCTGCCGTTCTAAAAAGTCGATCAACCCTTCATATGTCGATAACGATAATCTATATACTCTCTGATGGAACCTTCTAGAAACTACTCTTCTTGAAGTTCCATGGGAGATTATGCAAGCTCCTTGAACAGCTACAAGCAACGTGTTCAATATAGACAGTCTTTGAACTGCCTATTTAAACGGCTGTTTTCAGCCGCTCATCACGCACTCGCTACGCCAGTCTGCCTCAAGCATGAGGTACGTCGTCACGTCGTTGTTTCGCCGAGACTCCCTATTGCAGGGAGGAGTGTAGTCTACATTTACGTGTTGTGTTAATGCATTCTATGCATGACGGATTTTTTGGGCAATGATCTCCGATCTTCGGGATCATTTACGTGTTGTGTTAACTGCTGCTGTTCAAAGCACGACATGTATACTCTAATTATATTTGTATTTTATTAACATTATGAAGTTTCAGCGATTTGGTACATTATAACCATTGCTGATTGAATGTGAGTTGCCAGCCGGAAGCAGCTAGCGACCACCAGGCCGACCTCAACCATGAGCATCTCGGGCTTATCACTACACAACAGGTTCTGCACCGCTTATCTGACCGCTCGACTGTGAAGAGGTCAACAGGAAGAGAACGAACATTTATGAGGATTTTCCCCGTATGCACGGGAATTCATGTGCATTCATCTTGAGTGTAATTCAAATGTATTTAGTATATTTATTCCCTCCTTTTTGAAGAGGTTCTAAATTCTATTATTCTAAAATTTGTCCTCTGTTCTATAGTGGGCATTTATCAAGTTTTCATTGTCTATCCTTTGTTAAAACAAAGATAGTAATTTGCGAGACCTACAGTAAATGTGGGTACTCAAAACTGTTTAAAATGGGGTAATGCATCGGGGGGCATTCTCTGAAGACTCAGAGAATTACAGTTAAATTTCGTATGTACTGTTATAGTCATACTTCAACTTTGCTACTTTCATTGTATTTCATTCTGTTTAAACTTATGCAAATTGCAACCTCGTGTAAGGTTATGCTAATTTGTGGTTATCTAGCTTCATTGAAGTATAATTCATGAAGCTGCTGTCAACTCACAATTGACAGCCTCACTGTTGTAAATTCTCATATTTATGTAATTCAGCATTTGTAGTACTAATATTATATGTTTATAATAAATGTGTATGTTTTCTGAACCAAGGTGTTTCCATTAAAAAGAATCTTACTTTCCTAATCTTAGTAGCTTGGTGAAAATAAACTAGCAAACCCCTACCTATGTCCTATGTTGTTAAACGTTTGGTTATTCGTTTACAACATCCCCTACTGCGTAGTGGGAACCTCATTTACTTGTTATTTGTACCCTTACTATGAAAAAAGGGTCTTCAAAACTGTTTAACATGGGATTACATGGGGGGAATTTCCTTGAAAAATCAAGGAAAGGCTGATATTCTTGTACTATCTCAGTGAGTAGTACCTCAAACTTTGTAAAATGCCATCTAATTAATTCTGTTTAAAACTCATACAAAACGGCAGCCTCCTTAGAGGTGATGTTAATTTGTAGGTATTAAACTTCATTGATGTGTATCATGAAGTAGCTGTGTATTCACAACACACAGCATCATTATTGTAACTTTCCATATATATTGTAATTCTGTTTCTGTAGCAATTAGGTGTCAAATGTATTGTACATCTGTAATAAATGTGATTTATGTTTCTCATGAGAATGATGTAGTAAAAGAACTTATTCAACATATTCATACCTTAAACGAGCTAGTTGCACAAAACACTAGCGCCCCCAGTATATTTGCTTTGTTATTTAACATTTGATAATCTGTTGATAACATAAGTAGTATATATTTTATGGTGCCGTGACCAGGATTCAGACTTATGAGAAACAACTTCGCATTCTGCCATTTTTTATTGAATTGTATTTTAATTCTGATTGTGTGTTTACAGCTTCCAACGCTTCCACAACTCACTGCAATTCAACCCTACGCGTCTCTACATTTGGTGAGATAAAATCACGTATTCTTCCTTTTTCTTATCTTTTTTCCTAATACCAACATGACTGAGGAAGACATTAAACTACTGAGACGACAGATCGTGACAACCAAGTCGAAACTCACCAGGTGTCGATCCCATATTGACGGTTATAATGAAGAAGAAGATAAACCGGATTCACTCGTAAAGCTTAGGAACTCCCTTGATAACATCTACAAAGATCATGAGCGGTTTCAGGATTCGCTGGAAACTGCTACTGGCGTCGTGAATGACAAGGACCGCTTAGAGTTTGAAAAAAACTATTATAAATTAGTAGGCCGCGTCGCGGATGCGTTGAAAAAAGCATCTAGGGCTTCGCTCCCACCACGTCCGGCTCAGAACGAATCACACGACGGTTCATTCATTAATAGATCATTCGCGTCACAACTACCGCGCATGGTACTGCCCAAATTCAATGGTGATATTTTAAAATGGGTGTCATTTAGGGAATTGTTTGAATCTATAATTAGTCAACATGACGAATTATCAAATGTCCAAAAATTACAGTACTTGAAAACATCTATCGAACATCCCGCGCACAATTTAATAGCTTCTTTAGAACTCACTCACGAGAATTATTCTATTGCGTGGAGCGTACTTACCAAACGGTACAGTAACCCTAGGGTCATGGCTCACATAGCCATACGTTCGTTCGTAGAGTATCAGAAAATTCAAAAGGAGTCCCCACAAGAATTAAGAGCACTTATCGATCATTCACAAAGCTGCATTCGCTCTCTTAAATCCTTAGACATTGATACAACTTCCTGGGACACCATATTGGTATTTCACATTACTTCAAAACTTGACGCCGCCACACTAAAACACTATGAAGAAACGAGCAATACGACTTCCCTCCCTTCATATGAAGGGTTGATCGACTTTTTAGAACGGCAGGCGCAGGCCCTTACGGCATCTATACGAGACCCGGTTCGCAGTCTCGCCAAACAATTAGCTAACACGAACATAACCAGAAGCAAACGTAATTATAAGGCATTTATTAATCAATCTCAAACCTTTCACACTAACGGTACGTGTATAAAGTGCAAACAAACGCATACACTATATCGCTGTCCTCAGTTCAACAAATTGAATACTTCTGAGCGACATAACTTCGTCAATGAGAATAAATTATGCTTAAACTGCTTCTCTAAAACTCACATGTGTTTTAAATGTACTTCACCCTTCTCATGCCGCACATGCGGGAGGAAGCACAATACGTTACTACACAAAAACAAGGAAGTTACCGCGACTCCTGCTGCTGACACACTACAGTTAGATAACAAGGAGGTCACACAGGAGGCGACTGTTAAGGCTGCGGTTGCGGGAGAACTTCCGCATGCCTCACTAGCCACTGCGCTCGTAAATATTTCGTCTGATAACAGAAACCTTGCATGTAGAGCTTTATTGGATTGCGGCTCCACACACTCCTTAATCACAGAGAGCGTAGTAAATCGACTTAATCTAAAAACAAAGAAAACTTCCGTATCTATAAAAGGCGTGTGCGGAACCACATCCAATGTGGTTTCCACAACTAACATAACCGTTCATGATGATTTAAATTTCGGGTATACACTCAATGTTTCGTGTTTAGTTGTCCCCCAGATTGCCAATCAAATCCCATCAACAAAAATTCACATCAATAGATCTTTACTACCAAGACAATGTTTACTCGCAGATGAAACTTTCAATCACCCCGGGGGCATAGATATTTTACTAGGCTCGCAGCCATTCTGGGAGATCTTGCTTGAAAGAAACTACGTCATAAATACCAAATCTAAGTTACTTCTCAAGTTACATGAAACAAAATTGGGATACATTATTATTACGTCTTTACCAATGAATACTCCGCCGAGAGTCAATCATTTATCGTGTGAGACACAAACCCTGAACTCAAACATTTCTAAATTCTGGGAATGCGAAGGCATCGATAATACAGTTAAAACTACACATAATGATCCAGAAAACTTTTGTGAACAACTGTACGATAAAACTACATCGCGAACGCCACAAGGTAGATATATCGTAAGAATGTCCTTCAAGACAAAACCAAAATTTACGAACAATAGAAGCCAGGCCCACAAGCGGCTCTTTGCAATAGAGCATAAACTCGCAAAACGTCCCGAACATCAGCAGCAATATTCTGAGTTCCTACAAACATACGAGAAATCACAACACATGTCTGAGGTTAACTGTGACTTTGATTCAAACACGCACTTAATTAATTATATACCCCACCATTATGTTTTGAAGCAGTTGAGTACAACAACTCAATTACGTGTCGTGTTTGACGGCAGTGCGACAGACACAAGCGGTACTTCAATTAATGACCAGCTTTACGTAGGCCCCACGGTGCAGAACGACCTCTATGAGGTGATGTTGAGATTCAGAACGTTTCCCATAGCTATAACTGCTGATATTGAGAAGTTCTACAGGCAAATATTGATCGCAAACGATCAGCGAGATTTTCAACGCATTTTATGGCGTGATTCCTCCTCAGGCAAAATTAAAACGTACCGATTAAATACTATAACGTACGGACTCGCACCAAGTGCTTACCTCGCGTGTAGAACTATTCTTCAATTAATTAGTGATGAGGGTAGAAACTTTCCACTTGCATCCACTCGCATAGCAGACGGCATCTACGTTGACGACCTGTGCACGGGCGCGCACTCCCTTCCGGAAGCATGCTATCTACAACATCAGATAACGCAGCTCCTCGCCAAGGGGGGATTCCCTATCAGGAAGTGGGGAAGTAATTCCGAGGCTCTTATCTCCAGCTTGTCAAACGAGGAAACATCTTCAGAAATTAACTTTCACTTAAATACAGACAATGATTTCAAAGTGTTAGGTTTATATTGGAATACTATTCATGATTCGTTCATGTTCAAGATTCAGAATCAAAAATCAGACGCGTGGACAAAGCGAACAATTGCAAGTAAAATATGCTCTCTTTTTGATCCATTAGGTATGTTGTCACCAGTCATTCTAACTGCTAAATCGTATTTACAACAGTTATGGATAATGAAACTCGACTGGGATACGGCCTTAGAAGACTCCTTTGTCACTTCTTGGAATCATTTCTACGATAGTCTAAACCAACTCAGTAAAGTTAAAATTCCCAGATTTGTGTTTAATCATAAACAACATTATACATTGCATGTTTTCGCGGACGCCGCCCCTCAGGGTTACGGGGCTGCGGCGTACATTGTGAACGGTGACAATTCAAATTTATTGACATCCAAAACTCGGGTCGCACACCCGGATAAGTTAACAATTCCTAGACTGGAATTATGCGCAGCAGTGCTCGCTATTAGCCTAGCAAACAAAATTATTAAAGCAATTCCAGAAATATTACGTTCTAACATCTTCCTTTGGTCTGACTCCACCGTAGTACTTCACTGGCTTCACGCACAAAAACAACAGAAAGACATATTTGTTGCGAATAGAGTAAAATCAATTTTACAAGATTCTGAAATTTCTCAATGGCGTTATGTCCCATCCGAACTCAACCCCGCCGACGTGATGACCAGGGAAATTTCACCTAATGATCTAATACGTTCCAAGCTGTGGTGGAACGGCCCGGTATTCATTACACTTCCACACAATCAATGGCCAGCGTCGCCGCAGTCATTTGCAACAATTCTTACTGTGTTATCTGATGTTTGTACTGAGGAGATCAAGCCAAGCAATCATGTTTTCGAACGACTTATCGCAGCTACAAATAATTTTTCAAAACTTGTAAGAATTTTGGCCTATGTATTTCGTTTCCTAAACAAATGCAGTAGAATTCCCACCGGAATTTATCTAACGACAACAGATCTGCAGCATTCCGAAAACCTGCTAGTTAAATATATGCAATCTGTTTCTTTCAAAGATGAATTGCTCGAACTACGCCAAAATCGTATAGTCAAAACCTCGAGTAAATTGTATAAATTAAATCCATGTTTGCACGAGGACGGACTTCTTCGAATAGGAAGCCGCCTTGCTTTGGCTCCCATCTCCTGGGACCAAGCACACCCAATAATACTTGACCCAACACATGTCATCTCAAGGATGATTATTATGCACTACCATTTGAAATTCTTGCATCTTCCTAACCAATCTTTGCTCTATCATATTCGGTTGAAATTCTGGCCCATTAAAGGCCTAAGAACCATACGTTCTGTTACGCGCACATGCATTAATTGCATTAGGAATTCCAAAAATCCACTCAAACAACAAATGGCCGTACTACCCATTGAGCGTCTTCAACCCACTCGGCCCTTTACTCACACAGGCACCGATTATTTCGGTCCACTAAAGATTCGAAAAACCAAGCATATCAATGTGAAAGAAGATCTTGAAAATGCTTACGTTATCGTGTTTATCTGTCTAGTTACACGGGCGTTGCATTTAGAAGTAGTCTCAAACCAAAGTTTGAGTACATTTTTAGGTGCCCTTAGGAGATTTGTCGCCAGGCGCGGAGTACCCAATGCAATCTACTCTGACAATGCTCCGACATACTTGATGGCGAAGCAAAGGCTCGACTATGCATATAATAGAGATCAAATAAATCAATTTTGTTTATCCAAAGGCATACAGTGGAAATTTATTCCCCCATATGCGCCCCACTTCGGGGGCAACTGGGAACGCTTCGTGCGCACAGTTAAAGTTCATTTCAATCGTACGCTAGGAGCTAAAAGACTAACCTTAGAAAACTTACAAACATTTATTACTGACGTGGAAGGAATTATTAACAGTAGACCACTATCACCACTCTCAAATGACCCTGATGACTTACTCCCGCTCACTCCAGGGCATTTCCTCATTGGTTCACCCATCATTTCCCTTCCGTACTTGAACAAAGCGCCTCTCGGTTCAACTTTAAAGAACCACTATGAACAGATCGAATTTATGCGCAATGACTTCTGGAAGCGGTGGTCTCTAGAATATCTTAACACATTACATTTAAGAAACAAGTGGCATTACCAGACCTCCGATATAAAAATCGGAGATCTTGTAATGATTCACAAGGAATTCGTTCCTACCTTTCAGTGGCCACTAGGGCGTGTTACAGAGCTTTACCCTGGTCCAGATGGCAAAATTCGTGTAGTAAATTTGAAAACTAACAAAGGCTTTATCAAGAGGCCAGTAGTAAAATTAACCCCTCTTTTAGAAAACGAGAAAATAACTATTTCTGATGTTGTAACAACATCGCCCTAGTTGGGGGGAATATGTTGCAAACAAAACCTCTGCAAAGCAACAATTATGTCAAAGTTGATAATTGTTTATATTTTTTGTAATTTACTTGTTTATAACTATGTTTTCTATAAGTGTTAATTTGAAACGTGCGCCAACCAGGCGATACTAATCGATACCAGCACCAAGTGAATCGATACAATCGATAGGTACAACCACCATGCAACCAATGGTTCAAACATTATGTAACCAATGGTTCAAACACTGTGTAACCAATGGTTCTTTTTATCGATATGAGCAGAACATTACGTAACCTCAAGATAATGAACTAACTTCTTGTAGAAAGTCTGTGTTGACTACTTTCTGAACACTTTTCAATATAGGAAGTCTGAGAACTTGCTATATAAACCGCTCCCAACGAGCACTCAATATCACATACGCATGCATTATAGCTATGAGACTAGCCGTAATCTTCGCCGAGCAATCATTCTTTCGAATGAAGTACTTCGACTTCTTACGTCGTTACTCCCGTTCGTAGGGATGAGTGTTTTTACAGTGTCTTATTATTGCTGCTAAGCAATTATAAACTTTTTGGACAATGATTCTTGTTAATATAACAGAATCATCTCAGTGTCACATCACTACTGCGTACAAAATCGCAGAAATGCAACGTGTTTAAGTCCAAATACTTTCATGGTTATCTAAGTTTCAGCTACCTGTCCAACAGCGAGACCGCCATGCACCTGCTGGAGTTGTTCACTAACAACCTTCAACCTTGCGGCAACAAGCAGCCCTTATCTACGTATCAAGAGAACGTGTCATAAGTATTCACTCGCATAAACGAGAACATTTTGTTATGTACATTTTGGAACTTTAATTCAAAATTCCATTTTTTTCTAGTGTATCCCCTACTGCCCGTGGNCTTATGCAAATTGCAACCTCGTGTAAGGTTATGCTAATTTGTGGTTATCTAGCTTCATTGAAGTATAATTCATGAAGCTGCTGTCAACTCACAATTGACAGCCTCACTGTTGTAAATTCTCATATTTATGTAATTCAGCATTTGTAGTACTAATATTATATGTTTATAATAAATGTGTATGTTTTCTGAACCAAGGTGTTTCCATTAAAAAGAATCTTACTTTCCTAATCTTAGTAGCTTGGTGAAAATAAACTAGCAAACCCCTACCTATGTCCTATGTTGTTAAACGTTTGGTTATTCGTTTACAACATCCCCTACTGCGTAGTGGGAACCTCATTTACTTGTTATTTGTACCCTTACTATGAAAAAAGGGTCTTCAAAACTGTTTAACATGGGATTACATGGGGGGAATTTCCTTGAAAAATCAAGGAAAGGCTGATATTCTTGTACTATCTCAGTGAGTAGTACCTCAAACTTTGTAAAATGCCATCTAATTAATTCTGTTTAAAACTCATACAAAACGGCAGCCTCCTTAGAGGTGATGTTAATTTGTAGGTATTAAACTTCATTGATGTGTATCATGAAGTAGCTGTGTATTCACAACACACAGCATCATTATTGTAACTTTCCATATATATTGTAATTCTGTTTCTGTAGCAATTAGGTGTCAAATGTATTGTACATCTGTAATAAATGTGATTTATGTTTCTCATGAGAATGATGTAGTAAAAGAACTTATTCAACATATTCATACCTTAAACGAGCTAGTTGCACAAAACACTAGCGCCCCCAGTATATTTGCTTTGTTATTTAACATTTGGTAATCTGTTGATAACAGAAGTCATGCTTAGATTATGTACTTTTCCTATCGCACTAACTGCGGACATAGAGAAATTTTATAGACAAATTCTGATAACAAGAGATCAAAGAGATTTTTTACGTATATTATGGCGACGAGAACCCGCAGATAAAATCAAAACATTTAAACTTAATACTGTCACTTACGGACTCGCTCCAAGCGCTTTCCTATCTTGTCGAACCATTTTGCAGTTGCTCGAAGATGAAGGCCAGTCATTCCCACTCGCTTCTTCGCGCATAAAAACCGGAATTTATGTAGATGACTTGTGCACCGGCGCTCACACCGTTGCCGAGGCATATCAGTTGAGACATCAGATAACAGAACTCCTCGCGAAGGGATGTTTTCCGATAAGGAAGTGGGCGAGCAACTCCGAACTAATTATCTCCAGCTTATCGGAACAGGAAAAGTCCACCGAAATTGATTTCCACCTAAATTCGAACAAAGATTTAAAAGTACTCGGCATTTATTGGAATGTAGTAGAGGATTCATTTCAATTTAGAATTCGGAATATACAACAAGACACATGGACTAAGAGAACCGTGGCCAGTAAGATTTGCTCGTTATTCGACCCGCTTGGGCTGCTATCACCTGTCATACTCACTGCAAAAACATATTTGCAATTATTATGGATAAATAAATATGACTGGGATATCAATTTAGACGAAACATTCACCACTGACTGGAATAATTTCTATAACAGTCTTAACGTACTTACCAGACTCTCAATTCCACGTTTCGTATTTAATNTTCCGCGTTTCGTATTTAACACACGAAACCATTATACTTTACACATTTTTGCTGACGCTGCACTCCGTGGCTATGGAGCGGCAGCGTATGTTGTTAATAATGAATGTTCGAATCTCTTGACGTCCAAAACTCGAATAGCACATCCTAATAAATTAACAATACCAAAACTCGAATTGTCTGCCGCCTTGCTCGCTAGTAATTTAGCTATTAAAATTTGTCATGCAATTACTGAAATTAATCCTAGCGAAATTAAATTCTGGACCGAATCCATGATTGTCATTCATTGGCTGCACTCGAGTAAGCCCTTAAAAGACATTTTCGTAGCAAATCGTGTACGAACAATATTGCGATCTACAACCATTAATCAGTGGCGCTACGTGCCCACAGAGCTGAATCTAGCCGATATCATGACTCGTGACATCACACCTAACGACCTAATTGACTCACGACTATGGTGGAAAGGACCTGAATTCATCACCCTGCATCATACACAGTGGCCACACTTTCCACAACCGTTCGCTTCAACTATTACCATTTCCAATGACGAACAAATTGAGGAAATTAAATGCAGTGATGATTTCTTTGTTACGCTCATGTCACGATTAAACAGCTATTCTAAATTAATTAGAATACTCGCCTATGTACTAAGATTCGTCAATAAATGTAGTCGCATACCTACTGACACTTATTTAAATGTCAAGGAGCTCCAGCAGGCGGAAATATATCTTTTGAAGTATATGCAATATACGTCTTTTAAAGACGAATTACGAGACTTAAAAAATAATCACCCAATTAATTCTTCTAGTAAGATTTTTAAACTTTCACCATTCTTGCATAATGACGGATTAATACGAGTCGGTAGTAGAATTGCGTTAGCTCCGGTGTCATGGGACCAGACACATCCCATTATTTTACATCAAACGCACGCAATCACTAGAATGTTAATTCTATCCTTACATTTAAAATATCTTCATCTACCAAACCAATCACTATTGTATAACATTCGTATGAGATTTTGGCCCATACATGGTTTAAGAACAATACGCAGTGTCACGCGTACCTGCGTAAATTGTATCAGAAATCTAAAAAATCCTATGAAACAACAAATGGCGACTTTACCAATTGAGCGGCTACAACCGGCAAAGCCATTTACACATACCGGAACCGATTACTTCGGTCCCGTCAAAATTAGGCGTACTAAGCACCTCGTAGACAAAACTGATTTGGATAAGGCTTATATCATTGTCTTCATTTGTTTGGTAACTCGTGCCGTTCACTTGGAAGTCGTGTCAGACCAAGGGCTCAACACCTTTCTAGGGGCATTAAAACGCTTCGTCGCCAGACGCGGCATACCTGCTGTTATTTATTCAGATAACGCCTCGACCTATATGATGGCCAAACAACGCCTAGATAAAGCTTACGTGAGAAATCAAATAAATCAATTTTGCCTCACACAAAATATTAATTGGAAATTTATCCCTCCCTACGCCCCACACTTCGGTGGCAATTGGGAGAGATTTGTGCGATCTGTTAAGATACACTTTAACCGTACACTCAAATCCAAAAGACTAACTTTAGAAAACCTGACGACTTTTATAACTGACATAGAGGGGATTCTTAACAGCAGACCGTTGAGCCCCATTTCAAACGACCCTGGAGATCTCCTTCCTCTCACCCCAGGCCATTTTTTGATAGGTTCTCCTATCACGGCCCTCCCATACCTCAATAAAGCGCCTCTTGGCAGCTCGCTGAAAAATCATCACGAGCAAATAGAGAGTATGAGGTGTGAGTTTTGGAGGAGATGGACTCAGGAGTACCTAAATACTTTGCATTTGCGAAACAAGTGGCATTACCAGCAAACAGATATAAAAGTAGGCGATCTGGTAATGATCCATAAGGATCTTTGCCCCACTTTCCAGTGGCCATTGGGGCGAGTAGTAGATCTCTTCCCCGGACCAGACGGGAAGACGAGGGTAGTCAATTTAAAAACTAGCAAGGGACTTATTAAGAGGCCCATTGTTAAACTAACGCCTTTATTAACTAATCAAGAAGTAATCTTATCAGATGTTGAGCCAACATAACTGTTGGCCCCCGGAGTATGTTACAAACCAAAGTGTTTGTAAGACATTATTGTTAATAATTATTTGGTTGTTAATAATTATTTATGTATATTTATAAACATGCTTGTTATTTATATTTATTTAGTTTTTGTATGTATTAATATTTCAAAGCAAACGCCAATCGAGCGGTAAATCATATCGATTATATAAGTCGATGTATTTAAACTCATCGATATATCGATACTAACATTCTATTATATAAACTCTGTGACAGAAGCTTCTAGAATGAAACTTTCTAGAAGTTCCATGAAACAATATGTAAGCCCTTTGAACATCGCTTATCAACGTGTTCAATATAGGCAGTCTGTGCGCAGCCTATTTAAACGGCTGTTCGCAGCTACTCGTTACGCGTTCAGTCTGCTTCCTTCGAGAGGCATTTCGTCGACGTCGTTATTTCGCCGTGACTCCCTATTGTAGGGATGAGTGTCGTCACTAAATTCCAGTGTTGTGTTAATGCACTATTAAGTGCTTTTGGATTTTTTGGACTATGATCACCGTATTACGGGATCATTCAAGTGTTGTGTTAATTCATTGTATAAACGCACATGTATAGTTTACAAGTACAAATATTTTAATGACATTATGAGTTTCAGCAGTTCGGTCTACTATAACCATTGCTGTTAAACTTGAGTTGCCAGCCGGAAGCCGTTGGGAACCAACAAGCCGACCTCAGCCATGAGCAGCTGGAGTCCGCCTCTACAAATCAAGATCTACGCCGCTTATCAGGCAACAAGACTGCCGCAGCGACGAGTGTTATGAACCAAGCTTCATAAAGGTAGAATATTTATAATATTCTAATTGTTATTAACTATTTGTATTTATTGTAAAATGTTTATATCTTTATATGTGTCTTTATTGAACTAATTCAAGAATTGCGCCAAATCAGTGTTCAAATACAACGACAATAGTCGATTTCCAATCGATTTTCTTGGGACGAATCGATACTATCGATACCCATAAACACAACGTAACCAACTGACCATAAACAAGATGTAACCAAGCAACTATAAACTAACCCTAAGTGCAAGGAACTCCTATACTTCTAAATAGGTTTTCCGAATGTACATTCATATACGAAGTCTGTGCATCCGCTATATAAAGCTGTCATTCACAGGCACTCTTTATGCTTTCACTTCATGTCTGCATCGCATGCCTTCATGCTTCAACTAACGACCTCAGAGCGAGGTACTATGTCGTTCATCACGAATCTCGAATGATTCAACTCCATGGAGTGACTCCATGAGCACTCATTATATAACTCTACGTATTTGATGTTTTCACCAGTCGACCTCTTAGAGAGGTTCTTCGTCGAAACGTCGTAGTAGCGTCGAGACTCCCTACTTTAGGGATGTGTGATCATCGAACCAGTGTTGTGTCACAACAGTGATACGTAATAAACGGATTTTTTGGGACATGATTAGCTTCATAAAGCAGTCATTCCACTCCAGTGTCGTGTTAATGTATCATCATTGATACATAATGCGTCCACATTTTCGAGACGAAGTGCTCATACACATTTTGAGTTTCAGCCAGCTGTTCCGAACGAGAGAACGCTATCTACCCGCTGCAAACCTGTTCTTACACCTGTTAGCCTAGCGGCCGTGAGCAGATGCCTTTCACCAGGAAGATAAGAACTTCAAAGGAACATTCCTTAAGTATTTAACTCGTGTTAGCGAGAATCCACGTTCTGTTTCGGAGACCATGAGTCTTGATTCAGAATATTATTAATTATCCCCTCATGTGTCGAGGGTATTGATATATGTAAAATATTTAACTCGTGTTAGCGAGAATCTACGTTTTGTTTCGGAGACCACTGAGTCTTGATTCAAAATATTATTAGGTATTTCCTCCTAGGTTGAGGGTACCGATATTTATATGTAACATTCTTATCACCTCTTTAGAGGGTTAAAAATGTTGATAAATCCTGCACTTCTAGAGCCATTTTATGACTCATTATTGTAACAAGCAGGTATTCGTTTATATACTGATTAGTTAATGCCCGGGGGGTGATTCCATGAAAACTCATGGAACGGTTTAACTTCCCTCGTGTCGACATTTGTCACACTTCAACTTTGCCACGTATAATTTAGTAATTCTGCTTCAAATATAAATATTAATGGTATCTCTATTTGATGAGCTCTACATTAGTATTTATTGTTCTCTGTTGATAATGTTTTCACAGAGCTCACTATCCACCCACAATGGATAGTCTTCAATTATTATTTATGTTATAACTCTGTATTTGTAAATATAATCCAATATGTGTTAATAAATGTGAATTATTATTATTGTCAAGATGTTTTCACAAAAGAACATTATTTCATTCATCTATTCATAGCTGTAATACGCTACAACCCCTAATTCCTATACTGTTCCTTATGTTTGCTACTTGGTTAGTAACAACGAGGTCAACAGGAAAAGAAAGAAGATTTCTAAGTATTTTTCGTATGCACTTGTGCGAGTACCATGAGTTTCGCATGATTGTAAATTGATTCTTTATCCCCTCCTATGTAGAGGGTACATATTTAAATCCTGTACTTTGGTTATTCTATAACCGTTTATATAGTAATAGGTATTTTTTGCTGTCAATTCGTTGATTATTGGGGGGGCAGTTTTCACAAAAACTTGTGAAACGGCAGGGCTTTTTGTATGTGCAGACTTTCCAGTCGCACCTCATCTTTTGTAACCACATTTAGTAATTCTGCTTAAGTGTAAAAACGGAACGGGACCTTCATGGGAAGTGTTTCTATTTCGTATGTATGTAAATGTATTCATAACTCTGTTGAATTATAATTCACAGAGCTTTATCCGCTCACAACGGATAAATTCACCTTTGCTGTATTAAATAAGTATGTAATTCAGTATCACTAGATTGTAAGAAATGTGTAATCAATAAATGTGAATGTTATTTGAATCAAGGTGATTCCGCAAAAAGAATCTTAATAATCTCTTAATCTCAGCAGCTAGTTGCAATATACTAGCAACCCCCTACATATATCCTATGTTCCATGAACGTCTGGTTATTCGTTCATAACATACGGCACAAAGTTAAAAAATTATTACGAAAAAATTGAGTGTATGAGAGTAGAGTTCTGGAAGAGGTGGACGCGTGAGTATCTAAACATATTGCATTTGCGTAACAAGTGGTACTACGAAAACTCTAATATTAATGTGGGAGACTTGGTCATGATCCACAAGGAACACTGTCCCACATTTCAGTGGCCCTTAGGGCGGGTGACTGAACTATTTCCAGGACCAGATGGCAAGACACGTGTAGTTACATTAAAAACCATCAATGGTCATATCAAGCGACCGATTGTGAAACTAATTCCTCTCCTTAAAAACGAAGAAGTATATATTGCAGATGTTGAACCAAAACACGCTTCAACATCACTTCTTCCCCACGGGAGTATGTTACAAACCAAACGTTTGTAAAGGGTTTATTTCCACATTTTCATTTATTATGTACTTAACTCAACTTTTTTCCAGATTGATAGTAAATTTTACACCCAAGTAGGAGCTGCAATGGGTTCACCCATTTTTCCTGTAATTACTAACATATTTATGGAAGCGTTCGATAATAAGGTTATCGATAATGCTTCATTAAACGTAAAGTTAGGTTGCGATACGTGGATGACACTTTCGTCATCTGGCAATATGGCCGTGAAACCCTCGACAGATTCTGGGAGTACATCAACCTAGCACATACTAACATCAAGTTTAATATGGAGATTGATTGGATGGACAGTTACCGTTCTTAAATGAGCTCGTAAAATGAAAAGACCTGTTACCAGAAAGGAAAGTTCGCAATCAAGATAATCAAGTCTCTCACACCCCTTTAAAGTGGGATTCAAAGAACAGACACTCGAAGTGTGCACGGAAAAGATTAATTACGTATGGTGTAGATCAAGTCAAAAGAAACACTCTTAGACCGACTATCTGCACTTAAATCAAACAGACCCTTGTATTTTATTATTTCGTATGGAGAAGTACGACTTTAGTTTACTATTCCCCTCTGTCTTTGTATTTCCTTTAGTTTATGTATCTTATTATTAAACAGTCGTTGCAATACTTAAATAATGTTCCTATATTATGGAATAATTTCATGTAATAGAGTGATTTAAATTTTACATGTTTTCTTTGAATAACGTCTACCACAAAATCGGTCGAAATTACTCTTCACACAATAAATAATTGGTACACCAAAATACACTTTGTTATGCATTATACCTAAAATTTTACAAATAATTTCAAATACAAACTTGATACTCAATTTTCAATTTTTAAACATAAATAGTCTATATTTGCACATAAATCTTTGTGTACTACACAAGTATTTTGGGTCATGAACTTATGACAGTCATTTGTGGAAATACTCAGCAACACTTTCAACATTTATATCTTTGTTTGAATATAACTTTATAGAATAACATTGTAATGATGTGATCACACATAACACACGCGTTGTAAAATTATCAGTAAGGTTACTCAATTAAAACAACAAGACAATTCAAACAAGAATAAAATATAGTAATATTATTTCCAGTCATGTGACTTCAAAAGTGCAAATATTTTTATATTTTCCTAACATAAGATACTTGTTTGAATTGGACAATTTACTTTTTATTACCTAAAAAATTTCGTATATTTTATGTCAATGTCATTTTAAAAGATCTTGTCTTACATGTGATCATACCAAATGGCCTCAATCAAAGAAAGATTACATAAAAACAAATTTAAAACAAGTTCCAAATCTTACTTTTTTACGTTTCTTAAAAGGTCCTGAATATATTTGAAGGTTGTAAATTCAAAACGAGTTTTGTCGTCTTTATTTATCAATATCAATACTAGGTCTAGCGCCTAAAAGAACCTTGACGCAAGATAGTTTGAAACGCCAATTGCACCTGACCGTTTCAGAATATCTTGAACAACATTTAGACGAACTGCTTGAGCAGCTAGAATCAACAAAGTATGTAGAGAGTACTTGTTAAAGGCTGGGGAAGCGCCCCCATCGAGGAGCAATTGAACCGTGACCAATTATCCAGCTTTGGCAGCGAGAACTGCGACGTATTCTCCAACATCACTACGAGTGTCAGATGACACTTGATGCTGCAAAGAGAGTCTTACTTCGGTGGAGTGACCTTTCATGGCGTCTGCTACGAGGGGAGTCCGTGGGTTGGTGTCCACCCGAGCACTTCGTTGTGACAGCAAGGCGACGACGTCTTCGCAGTCAATGGGATGTGCCTTGTTGCGGCAGCACTATGCAGCGATCATCGCAGTCGAAGGCCCAGGGAGGCCGGCGAAGCCCCAGCGCCCAACAGAACCATTACCCCTTCCTGATGGCCTTTAGCTGCAGCAATTTTGATGGGGGAGTGTAACCTAAACAAAAAGTTCAAAACAAAACTCTTCAGCAGTGCTCGAGTATACTAAACAACTTTACAGTTTGCCACTATTGACTACTATGCTAATTCAATATAATATTGAAAAACTGTACAATTTGCCGTAATATTAAACAACTATGATACTTACTGTAATTATAACTAAATTTTCTAGTTACAACATATACAGTAATTTGTCAATAAATTATAAGAAAAAGAAATTCATTATTTGTACTAACTGCCCACTCATATACACCAATATTTCCACATCGAATCCCATATGAAGGGCACAGAAAAATTTGCCAATACAAAAAATAGCAAGGAACATTATCTCATCGATTTTTTTTACAATACGTCTTTGAATTCCCTGTTAATTTGCACGAAGCATGTTCTCTCGTGTTTCTTCTAGCTTCTGAAGCTAAAGGTGTCAACTTAAAACAAACAGTCGGAACGCATACATTTGTTAACAATTCAAAAGATAAATTGTGGACTGACATGCGGATAACTGGCCAATTAAGAGTGCGAATTTGTAAATAATAGTCTTACTGTGCAATACATTCTGAGTACTTCTGCATATCACTGTTCGTTCTATGCGTAGCTATCTTTCAACTCACCTACACCACTACCCTTATTAAATATAAATAAGCATTTCGATTTCAGAAACCCTGGTATTGCTAAAAAAAAAAAATTATCTCAAAACGACCGAACTGACCTCACAAAGCACAATCACGGTTCACGCTTGCGAATAAATATTAATTATAGTGTTATTAACTCATTATTGTCCGTGCCGTCTCGGTATTTACAAATATTTATTACTCAACCCTTTTTTTAAAACAGCGAGAATAGTTACGAAGTTTTAAGGAGTTGATGTGTGAGAGTGTACATTATGTTGTATTTTCATTGTAAAAATATGTGCAACTAATGTTGCAAAAACACTACGAAAAAACATTATTAAAAATATTAATTATCATTAATAATATTAATAAGTCACAACTAGGAAATATGTTGCATACCCAACTATTGACATCGTTCGAGATTAATTAATGAATATTAATTATTAACATTATATATCTAACTATTCTATCTCAGCATGATAAAAAAATGTAGGGACATGCACTCGTCCCTTTCCAGTTATGGCGGGACGTGATAAAAGTGTTGAAAAGGAAGGGCAATACCGAATAAAAGACGGTTGGCAACACTGTTAGAGGAAACTTCGCTAGAAGCGTTCGTTTTTTAGCAGAAGCGGTCGTTTTTCGTTCCAGTGATAATACATTGTAGTATCATGAACAATGGTCACAGGATTACTTGCGAAGAATTACTCAGTTTATTGTTCTTCAAGTGCAGCAAGTTTGCTAACATTTAAAGTTAATCCATGACGACTCCTTTCATGTAATAAAATAATTTACGCATACAACTCAAATGTATAAACAAACGTCCACGCCAGCAATTGACTGGCTCACCTGAGACTCAAACTAGAGACAAAAACGCATTGCTTAAAGATCGGGTTTAGCGGCAGAGACTCGGCAGAAGTTNAAGAGGACGGAATGTTTTCACATTAAAGTCCTCTCAGACCCTACTACGTTGTGCAAAAGAGAATGTTATAGTACAACATAAAACTTAGAAACAGACCAGAGAACTTTTTCAATCTTATTCAAACAAATTCACTGTACATAAAGTAGAGCAGGTAACATGCATTACTAAATATGCTTTAAGGAGACTGTTTGGAAACTTTTGCTGTACAGCCAAAAAGTGACAAATCAAATACTCGCCATTTTATTATAATAACAATTTTTACCCTTAATTGTTACCGTAAAATACATTTCTGTAAGATTTTCTTCATCATTTATAAACAAGTACTGATCGAAGTGTGAAAATAAATACCTCGCACATTGCTCACCGGTAATGAAATTTAAATCCAACTCTAAATCAAGCAATGACTCCCCTCAGTCATCATATTCTTGAAAACACTTCATTTTCCAGTAGAATTCGAAGGAGTTGTGCGTAATCTCTTTCCTCAGCCGACGAAGAAGTGCGACGCGACTGGATTCAGGAGACATCGCATGTGCAGTGACTGTCTCGTTGGAAAGTCGTAAGATGGGATTTATTTCCTTCACAGAGGTATAAACAATTTTCTCACACGGGATTCTAGTTCCCGATTCAGCGATAGAAAGTACTTCCTTCACATATTGTTGCAATTGATCCACCATTTTCGTCAATAATGATCCCATGTTAAGTACTATCTGAAATTGCAGAATTGAAATAGAAAAAAACACACGCGATTCTGTCGAAATTACAATTATTTTCGAAAATAAATATATTCTTCTTGGTAACATTAAAATTTGCACAAATCTCTCCATCGATATTTCTCCCAAGAAAAATATTTATTTGCGAATAACATTGTACATACCTCGGACATACGCTCAGCACAGCATCATTAAGAAACATCTACTATATTACAATGAGTACATGAGCGAGTCCACATATTATTAGAGGCGTGCTATCCGATAAACGTTTTAGGAATTGATTTAAAGAATTAAATCAAAGTTCTTTAAAACCTTTACATTTTCAAACACTTTGATCGTATATACACGAAGCTACTGTTTAAAGCTGTCTTGGCGGCACCAAAAATTATTATTATTGCAAGTACTATAAATTTCTAAGTTTCAGACCTATACAAAACTTTAGGCTCAAGTCAGATTCAACCCAATTAACTCTATTGGATACAACTCAAAAAAAACTGTACGCGTGAAATTCAATCGCACATCAGGATAACTCAAAATTCGTTTCGGTAATCGGGATTAACATTTTGTACACTTCGATATCTGGAGTAAAAGCAATTGTATTGCATTAGAATATTTTACTAGAGATATGCTTATTAGATAATTTACGTTATTTACAATCTAATCCTTACGTCCAAATTGTCACGATAAACTATTCTAACTTCTCAAAAATTGAAAATATTTATTCCCAATATTTTGGAAAATTTTCGGAGCAAGAAATTGTTTCTAAAGGTCGACCTTTTTGCATTTCAAAGGTCTCGTTGACTACAGAGAAGTGGACTAGTATTGAATTTCGTTAACGAATCCAGTTATCTGAAATGCATCAAAAACTAAACCTATTAGGATGATAGTATTGATTTCAAGAATTATAACCTTTGTTCAAATGGATCGGTAATTTTGAGTATTTTACCTCTTCTGCAACAATATGAAGTTAAAGACAATAATGGAATATGCCCCATCTTTAACAGCAATAAATATTATCAAGAGAACCAAACATTTCTTTTAATTTCAGAATCGTGGAAGCCATTATATTTGAATGAGAATGAAGTACATGTGCTTCCTTGAAGGTTTAAAGACTCAAATGCTAGTTTTCTTACGTACTGTCATTATTGATGTACTGTTTTCCTACGCCTACTTTTCTGTCATTATGAAGATTCCATTAATACCATAAAGAATGTTTTCATGTATTGACGTAAGAAAAGTGACTAAGGACCAAAAGGTCTTATTGTGTGCAACGATGAAACTTTTGCAGACTTCATCATGAGCTTGAAAAAGAATTGAGTATTTCTGTATCGGTAGGTGTGATGACCTATCTAAATAAGTATTGAAGGAATAAATACTTTTATTGTATTGGACTCGTAATTTAGGTTAATTCTCTTAAGACAATACAACGAAGTGATTGTGTAGATTTACAAAATTAGATGTAGCCAATAAAAAGCATAAATATGTTTAGATAACTGTTTTTCCTTTCACTATCAGAATCATATTCTTCTCGATTCAAGTATGTATATAGTATATATTTTTATAATATACATATTTCACCTAATTGCCGAAGGTTACACGATTCTGTTTTCCTTAAAAATGAATTACAGATTCCACAAATATCGGCTGAAACCACGAATATTAACAACAAATTTTTACAAGAACTCAGATGATAACCATAGAGTTCGTAAGATAAAAATAAATTTGAGAAAATTCTAAATAGTGCAAGAAATATTCACTCAGAAAAACAACATTATTAGATTACATAGCATTATTTTATAATAGTAACTCGTTTTGACGGTAACTGTACAAAAATATTACTTATGAATAATGTAACTTATTCACAAGCAGCATGACCTGAATGCTCGTGAGGACAAAACGATGTAAATCGGTATAAAAATTTCAATCTTCAGAATGTCTAGCGAAATAATTTCAAAAATATTTTCTTTATTACAAGAGAAATTAAATCATGTAAATAGTATTATTTTGTATGTTATATTATACATATTAATATATATTACCGAAAGGGTTTTTATTTTCAAAGATAAAATCTATATTAGCATAATTATTGCACCCATTTATACAAATTTTAAGTCTGAAAGATTTAACTCTCTCTTTGCGATTCTAATGTTACTCGCAAATTATTTTTCTGGATCTTGCGAACTTTTAACAGAGGGTTTTCTATTAACTCTCGAAATTGGCGGACGACCTTGTTACTTTTCTACAGGAGGTTGCGAAGCAAATTCAGACACACTACGAGCTCTCTTGAAGCAGCAGCACAACTCTTAGTAACGCACATAAATACAGTTGAGAACGCTGCAGGGTAACTGATTTAAATAGTACAGAATGACGCAAAAGCAATCTAATAAAAATAAAGGAACCTAAAAGTCTATTGTTTCGAGCTGGAGTATCTAAATTCGAGAATGGGTTATTAAAAAAATTATTCCAATGGTTGGGAAGCCTAACACGAGACTAACTGATCGGTTTAACAGATGAAATTTCTGTTTCAATGTTTAGATTTAAACAAACTCCAATAATAATTAAAAAAAATAACATTTCAGAACACAGTTTATGCATTCGATTAAAAAATAAAAATACGAATAATAATAGCTTGATTAAAACTAAGAATTAAATGAGAATAAACACGCTCGTCACTTGCTCACCGGAGCCGTGAGTGCGAAACTAGCCACAATACCACTTGTTGTAGGTGAATATTTTCCCCAGCGTGGGAGAAGTAAATAATAATAGTAATAATAATAACAATAACAATAATAAAATTAATAATTAAATATCAAGAAGGCAGTACAAGCTGCGTATGACCACGTGGATGACAAACTAATTCACTCTCCAGAAGGAAGAAAGGAATTATCTCTTCAATTCTGATTAAGAACCCTGACGCAGACGCGGATTAACTTTCAGCACAGTACGCATTAATATCAAGCTTTAGTTTGGAAACTATTCTTTATAAAGTAATTAATAACTATTCGAGATTTATTATTTGAATACAATTGTTCCTTATTTAATACCTCGTTTGAATCATTTTAACTTATTGGGCGTTAAAATAAATTCATTTAAAATACATTTTAATTAATAATGATAGTTCAGCAGAAATAATTGCCTTCAGATATCTCGAGCAAGTAATACTCGGTGATGACGTATGTCCACCACTCGTGCCCTCGGCTCAAGAGGCTGAAAACGTAACAGATTGCTGAGATCCGGTATCACGTTCCGAAAGGAAAAGAATCACATGGAACAATTCCTCTTAACAACCTTCATAGAAGCCTTCACAGTTAAGCGAGTTACAGATTCAACGGTACATAAATACAGTCGCCACTCACGAGGTCGTGTTGAAACAAGCCTCTTTAAATCTCTTATAAGATGTTACAGGAATTTTTAATTAATAAGAGACATTTATTTTTGTGCTTGATGGCACCACGCACATTTACCCCAGCAGGGAAAAACAAAAATTAATTTGTGACTTGTCACTACGTCGTCTTACCTGACATTTTTAGACTCCGAAGAATCCTTCACTACTTGAAGAGTAAAGACCCAAAAGTATTTGAATTATTTTTCATACAGACTCGACGAATAAAATAGATGAATGGGAAGTAGGAAATGGTGTATCACTCTACTGTGTTTAAAGTTCAAAGCTAACATTTTTTATCAAATTTCTTTAACTACGTTGCGAATATCTCGAGCGTTGCGAATATGCTCGCTGAATATAAAACTAATAATGAAGTACCCTTCGGTATTGGAAACTGAAATATACGATTCGATTAATTTAATTCTAATATTAGCAGATTATACCAAAATAAAATACCAAATCCGAAATACAATTTTCAAAGGACTAGGACTTTAGTTGCTATTTCAACTTCCCATAATTTTGTTATTATGAAATATTACAATATAATTGGCGCATGATTCACATAAAAATCCTAATTGATTTTAATATCGCCATGTTGTCTGAACTTCATTTTAAACTTGGGGGAACATTGATCTTGCGCGGAAAATAAGCAATTGGTGTAATTGCTAGCGAACGATCTCGTGTAAGAAAGTCAAAACCTCCACTGCATTGACATATCATCCCCTCTTTAAATAATAAATATTAGGTAATAATTTACTTCCACAGCTTGAGCACANCTCGAGCACGTTTATACAAGTAATCAACCTGTTCACATCCAACTCAAAATTCAGCAACGTTTCGAATACGTCTTAGCCAAATCCACGAGGACTCGGATTCGTACGAAATTTCTTTCTCCGTGCACCGAATATTTCTGTTGCGTTTCTTACTGTACTTCATTTCGTAATAATTAAACACTTCTAAACAATTTAAATAAACAACCATACGGAAGAATCTACTCATTTGATTAATCAATACTATTTCAGTTACCAACTCTCTCATCCCTTCAGCAACTCACTAAAGGAATTCTAAGTTGTGAATAATCAATGATATCTCAATGTCTGACAACTAATCAGCAACTGAACCACTCAACAAATAACTAGAATCAAAACGTAATAATTGCTCAATATAGAAGTAATAGAGACTACGTTCGATCTGTACCTGCAACATATTTGAATACTTCGAAAATATGAAACGATTTTCAAAGTGACCCAGTTATATATGTATGCACAAATATCAATCAGATCAAGAAAGTGTCCTACAAAACTAGTGTAAATTGGAATGTTGTAACAGTTCCTGGTTAGGCAAAGAGGGTCTTGGTTCAAACGGATCACAAAATGGCGATGCTGTGTTCTCGCCAAATATGCTTCACTGTTTGCTCTATATTCCGAATCCAACCTCTACACTTCCCCAGAAATACAAAAGAAGGTTACAATATTTTCGAAAATTATAC
>NNCF01130520.1:210124-262028 GCA_002313205.1 Laupala kohalensis | reverse complement strand
TAAAGTAAATTCACTGCTTTAAATTGTAATATGGATTATCACGCACTACAACATAAGGAAATTGCAGTAAGAGACACACGTCTTCACCGCACGTCCGTCGTAGTCGTCGTAGTCTATGAAAGTAAATCGAAAGTAATGTCATTATATATTTATGTGCATATATTTCTTCCATGTACCTACATGTGGAGGAGATAAGTGACAACTTTCGGTCAAGTGAAAATGGCAATGAGTCAGGTATCGAACCTACTCGTCGTCATTTTCACTTGAACAAAAGTTATTGTACATTAATTTGTCAAATTTCACACTGATTAGTTGTATTTGTATTTGTATTTATTAACCAGTAGATATACAAAATAATATATATCTATCCACTAGAGGTAATGAAACCTGTGTGTGGACGGTTACAAAGAAAAATCTTAATAACTATAAGAATTTTAATAATTAATAATAATTAATAATTAACATTTCATTTTAAGACTGAAAACCATAAAAGCCATAGTAGAGTTGATAATAAGAAAAATGGTCAGAAGATACTGAGAGATTTTATTAAGAGATTAAATGACTCTTAATTTTGCTATCATCGATAGTCTTAAGCCAATTCTTTATCTCCTTGTTGTTCAATATTTCATTGTCAGAAAATTTTTTTGCAGATTTGCTTACATAGTAATTCCAAGATTTTATAGCAACATAGTAGCTCGATCTCTTGTATAACTCTAAGTTTGTTTTTGGTATTACAATGCTTTTGAATCTTGTTTTGGAACAGGATTTGTCATTTTGTTTTGTAAGTTCATTGCGAAAGTGAACAATAGACTGATAAATGTAGTTTCTCTTGGGGTCATACATTACTTGATTATCTAGCCTGATTTTTTTAACCAAATTTTCAATGGATTTCTCAAGTTTACCAATGTGTTTTTTAAAAGCACCACCCCACGCTATTATACCATAAATAAGAATGCTATTTACAAAAGCATAATACAATTTTTTTAGAACTGTATCTTTGAGATGATTTAGTTTATAGAAAATATAATGATAAAATCTTAGTCTATTTACTAATGACTGAATATGAAAATTCCACCTTAAATTACTATCAAAAATTACACCCAGATATTTGTAGTTATTGACTTTAAGAAGATAATCTTGCCCTACTTTGACCTTAAGAGAGCTGGGTATACTATCTCTATAGCACCCAAAAGGCATATACACAGTTTTTTCTTTATTTAAAGACAGCCTATTTACAGTAAACCATGTATTAACAATATCTAATTTATTATTGATATCTGATACTGCACTATCCCAATCACCACCTGTACCAATGATAAGAGTATCATCAGCATAAGCAGTGATGTCATTGATCAGATGCAGTAGATCATTTAGAAAGATAATGAAGAACAAGGGTCCAAGGATAGAGCCCTGCGGCACCCCAATCTCAATTTTCATGGCATCACTGAGAGTTTCATCTATCTTAACATATTGCTCTCTATCAGACAAATAACTTTTCAATAAATCAAGGGGTTTTCCTCTTATACCAAAACTATACAGCTTATTAAGTAAGATCCCATGATTCACCGTATCAAAAGCCTTCTTCAGATCAATAAAAACCCCTATTATGGAATTATTACTGTTTAATTTGTTATATACCTTATTAGTTACTTCAGCTAGGGCATCATTTGTGCTAAGGTCTTTTAAGAAACCATATTGTTTGCTAGATATGAGTTTATTCTGTATTATAAAATCGTAAATTCTCTTGTGTATCAATTTCTCAAAAATTTTAGCTATATTAGATAGTAAAGAAATAGGTCTATAGTTATTACAGTCAGCTTTCGACCCTTTTTTGTGTATTGGGACAACAACTGCTTGCTTTAGTGTTTTGGGCCAGATTCCCATTTGAATACAGTGATTAAATAAATGGGTCAAATGCGGGGATAATATCTGAATTAGAGCTTTTAAAACTTTTGTATTAATCCCATCAATACCTCCACCCTTAGTCTTCATTTTACTTACAATGTTTATGATTTCATTTGAGCTAGTAGGTAGTAGGAACAGACTATTTTTAGGAGTACTTGTTGAAACAGTCCCCTTATTACTCAGTGCAAAGCCATCATCAAGTCTTTGACCAATACTACTGAAATATTCATTAAATGTATTTGCAATTTCTTTTTTACCTTCAACTATCTTATTCATACATGTAATATTTTCAATTTTATTATCTTTCTTCTTCCCAGTCCCAAGTCTACTATGGATAATATCCCAAAACTTTTTAGGTTGATTTATGCATTCATTGAATATAACATTATCATGTAGTTTTTTAGACACGTCAATGACTTTGCACAGAATTCTGTCATACCTCTTATAATACAGTTTTAGAGCATCATCTTCGCTGTCCCTTGCCATTATATATAAATTTTCCTTATTCCTAATTGACACCATTATTGCACTTGTTATATAATCTTTTCTTATTTCATGCTTAGTCTTTCTTCTGATACTCCTGGTAGCTTCACTAACACAATATTTAATTTTGTTAATCAGGATCTGTGTCATTATGTCAGGATCCTCAGATGTGTTGATTTCATTCCAATCCACACAAGAAGATACCTTAAATAGTTTCTTATAATTGATGGCACTGTAGAAACTTGAATGCTCAATTGCACTTACACCAGAGTCTTCTATTTCAAAAAACAGTGGGTAATGGTCAGGTAGTACCATTTCATGTAACACCGCTTTTTTCAACATATTCATTCTGTAATAAAAATTGTCAATACAAGACTTCCCTCTGGGATAGGTTATACCCTGGAAAGCTGGCAAAAAACCATGATCCAACATATTAGTTAAAAAATTTTCATCTTCATCTTTCAGATTTAGCAAATTAATGTTGAAATCACCCACTATAAGGTGATTTTTATACTTTGTACGGTTGAGAAAGACTATGCAATCCTGCGTAAATTTGTCTTTATTTACATTATGATTCCTATAGATACCAGTTATATATAGGCTTTGCTTTGTAGCTTTCAGCTCAATTTTAATCGTAGCAAAATTTGTACTTCCCTGTATTTGTAATAAGAAGTTGTGCTTCAATCCGTGTTGAACATAGATTAGTACACCATCAGATTTATTTACATTACTTTCATTGTAATATGACTCGTAGTTCATTAACTTAAGTACATTTTGAGAAACAATATTCCAAGTCTCAGAGCATATAATAATATGTGGCTTGATTTTGAGTTGATTAATGTAAACTTCGAGTCTATTCAAATTTTTATTCAAACTTCTCACATTCACTGCAAGTATAAGTAATTTATTTGTAGAAAAGCAGTCATTCAGTTGATCCATGCTCAATACCCTTTTCTCTTCTTCTATAGTACCATTTTCCAGTTGGAATATAGAATCATTTTGACAATCACTGGGAAAACTATTATACGTTGCATCACTTTGTTCATTATCCATTGTTATAAGAAAACAATTAATGATCCTTAGGTATTGAAGGTTTTTTAGATTTCTTTATAGTAGGCTTTACTGAGGTTTCTATAGTTTTCCTTTGCATAATTAGGTATCTAGGTATATCAGGTGGCACTGTATACTCAACCGAATCAATGAATTTTGACAGCTTTTTCTTCAAAATAGTGCATTTGTCAGTGTCTGAAGCTTGATGATGTGTATCATAGTGTGTATCATATTGATCATTCGAAAATGAACAATTAGCACAGCTAACAGTTCCAATTTCAATACAAGAATCCCCTTCATGGGTCCTACTACAGATAAAGCAAGCAGCATTATTTCTACATTTGTTGTGATTATGTCCAGGTCTAGCACATTTTCTGCATATGTTTACATCAAGTATGTCAAAACATCTGCATAATTGGTGACCTATGAAAATCCTCATATTATTGTTTTTCAGCTTTTTATATGCATCAGGAGATATTTGAACTATCCCTGTTCTGCTATTATGGCTACCTTTAGGATCTGAACAGAAAATCAGCTTGCATACCTTATCGTTACTAAAATTTCGAGCATTGATATCCTCTTCAAGTTCATCATTTTTCATGTCATTCTGTATATTAACTATTCTTATCTTTGGTTTGCTTTTCTCCTCTAGTGCAATACTATAATTCTTACCTAGGTGGTTCTGAAGCTCAGAATTCACTTTTTCAATGTCACCTTTGTTCGCACATTTAACTAATACAGTATTATTATCAGTGTTCCATTTCACTTTAGCTATAGGTAATTTTAGTTTGTAGTCAATCACCTCATTAACTTGTCTTAGTACTTGCTTATTATCCTTTGTCTTCTTAGCAGTTATCTTTAATTGAGGAATAATCTCTTTGAAGATTTTGTCACTTTTGTTGTTATCTTGTTTAACTATATTAGCAAAAGACACTTTTGGGATGTTTACTTCTGGAATTTTCTGTTTATATTCATCTAGCAATTGTTTTTGCAGTTTATTCTTATCCATAATTTCAGCATTTAACTGTCTTAGAAGCATGTTTTCTTTCTTCAGTTCAATTACCTGATCCGTGATCTCTTCTTCAGACAGTATTTTAGCATTATGTAGAACAGAAGTTTCCTTCTCAATACTTTCAGCCACATCATTGTAAATCTCTCCACGAATTTTATCACGTTCATAGAGTTTTATTTCAGTGATAATTTGGTTCAAGTCCTTATCACCGATAGAATGATCCTCATTGGAGGTTAGGGTTACCTCTGGGTGATCCTGGCAGATGATAAATCTATTTGAAATAAATTTAGCACTCCCTTTGTGGTGGTCTCTAATAAAACAAGAGCGACAGTAAACACCCTCACATAGTATGCAGATCAATACTTTCACTTGTCTTTCTTTATGACATCTATAATATTCAGCCTTATCAGGCGGCACTTTATCCGCGTGCGCCATCTTATGCCATCTTGATTTGAACTGTTTAGTTTAGTTACTATATTTAATTAATACCGTAAATAATAAAGAAAGGTTCTCTGTGGAAATTAGATTATTTATAACAACATTTTAAAAGTAAATAAATACATTTTTTAGTAGGATTTCTTGTTGTCATTATATTTTAATTCATGAGGTTAAAAGAATACACTTAAATAAATTGTGTCACTGAGAAATGAGAGGTTATTAAGGAAAGGTAAGAAAACTGTACTATGAGCAATAATATTTTAATTTTGAGATGCGGTTTCTATGAAAAACATTTTGCAGTCAACTTTTATCCTTAAAACAATGATGAGTCAACAAAAGAAGTCAAAAAATATCTTTTCTAGACTTTTTTCAAAGTTTTTCCGCCTTGGCCATAATTTCATCATCTGATAACTTGGAACCCTATGAATGAGAAAAGATAAGTGTTTTACAGTATATTGCATGGCTGAAACAGTTGCCTTTTGAAACCACAACATTCAAAAGTATATTAATAAGATTCCTCTTTCATAACATCTCTTTTTTGGAGCATCTACCACCTTCTCCAAAATCATCAAAGTACTTTTTTACTTTTGGTTGTCTTTCTTGAGGAAATGGAGAACTCGCCTTCTATTTCAAAACCACATCAGAAACTTCTTACTTTAAGTTATTGTATAACAATCTTACCTCTCCAGTTTCTCATCAGAAATTTCTAGCATGAATCAGTCCTATTAAGATCTCATTCATTTTCCTAGAGGTAAAGATATGCTTTGGTCGGAGGAGAAAATATGATTACAATTAGGAAGACAAACTAGAAGCATTCAATTAATTTTGACACTTGATTTGCATCCAACTATTCACCCCCGATATTTGTAAGCAAAATTAGCCTTTTCAGAACACCACTGTCACTCAATGAGATTGCCAAAATTGATTGACACTTTGGTTTCATTGGATAGATTATTGATTGATCTTGTAGGATTAAGCCTTTTGGCACAACTTCAGACTGGCCTGTTAAAGAACAGAAACCATCCCATCTATTTGTTGGGAGTAAATAGTATTTTTATTTTGTTAGTTTGTTATGTTTAAATAGAAAATAGTTTTCTTTTATGTCCACAATTACACCTGTTTTTCTTTTGTCCCTCTTTAAATTTTCTCTTTCATGTTTTTAGTTAAAAATTTGAAATACTCTTTATACTAACATTATAAAAAACCAAAGTGTTTTCTCACTCACTGAGTAATATGAAACTTACTATTGAGAGTTACAGTGTTTTCTGAAGTTACAGTCGAAATAATGCTTTTTTTGAGAAAGTTGGATAAGATTTTCCCTTCCAAGTAGACTAAAAACATTTATTTGCATCTCTTTTCCTAGACAGACAATCATAAATTGAGAGAGAGAGAGAGAGAGAGAGAGAGGCAAATAAATTTGGTTTCATTTTCATAACTTAGCTGAGAAGAATGTGTTTTTAAGGATAAATATGTTGAGACTGATACACATTGGGGGACATGTTTAGAATGTTATGCCTATTAAATTTGAACTAAAATGAATGAGATGTAACATACACCTCAATAGTAAAATTCCCGGGAAGATAAACCCCTCGGAATATCCCCTTGAAATATTGAAAAATTATATTGCTTTCCTTAACAGATTTATTTTTTTACTTAATCTTTTCAACATTTTGATTATCAGAAGTAAATCAAGTCAGAATAAGCTGTCCAGAGATAGGGCTTTCTTCCAAGTGCTACAAAATACAAACATCAAGTTTTATTTTAATCCATCCATTTGATGATGAGCAGTTGAGAGAAAAAATGTTCACATGTTCATACACATATCATCACTGCACATCACAGACTGAAACCCAATTTGTCTAGATTTGAAGAGATCTTGAAACTTTTTTTGAGATGATCACCATATGTTCCTTAAACATTACATGAATAATTAAAAATAAAACACAATTGCATTTTTGTTTTAAATAGTGTATTCCTTTTATAATTTCAACAAAAATGCTGGTAAATCAATGGAAATAGCTCACATTTTAGTTAATAGGTTAGTAACATTTGACAAAGTTTATTTCCAGAGCAAAGACATTATTATAATAAGTATTTATGATATAATTATCTTTATAAGCCTAACTGTAATGTCCTGTGTCCCTGGTGAATTAAAAGGTAAACTTTAAACATGATGGGTTTTATTGTGTTTGTGGTTTAGTCATTAAAAGAAACCCAACTTATTTTGGGCTACATTAAATTACAACCACCCTCATAATATTTTACCCTCATGTATCACTTACACCCAGCAAATCTTCCCCAGTCACTAGTAGTGCTTCATTCATTTCTGTCATAGAATAAAAATATTCAATATAAGCCTACGTATTTGGAACAACTAAAGAAAAGTTAGTAACTACAAGAACTGAGTTTTTAGTTATAGATCTACGTTAAAGCATAAGTTCTTTAACTTGTACTTTAACTTTGTTTCATCACTAAAATCTTTAACTGTAAATTTAGTTAAAGTTAACAAGTTCTTTAACTTTAAATCACCAATGTCCTAAATATGAGTAGTTTGGTAAAAGAATACTCTTAAACATTACTTCAAGCTCAGTTGTAAATAAATCTGGACTATTTCAAAACAAATATTAAGTTTCTAGTAAATCAAAAGAATAATATTTTTAATAATTTATTTTATAGTTTTAAAATAAGTAATTGTTATTATTGTGAATAGGGTTAGAAATCTATAAAACAAAAAATAATTAATAAAGTCCTTTGTTTGGGGAACAGAAAAGAGCTCTGGGAAAATACCCAGGATTATTCCCATATTTTATTCCTGCATAGATTGTTTTTAAGCACAAGTTTTAATTGTTCTTTACCTACAATGACCATATTTCTTTTATCAGAATCCAGGATGTATAAAATTATATATAGTTGGTAAAATTAATACTTCATGCAATACTACAGAATATATTAATACTAAATGACATATACTCGTACTTCAGTAACACTATAATACAATAACATAATAATTACTGAGAAAAAAAACTTGGAATTAATAATGACCATTGTTTTATAAATTTAATTATTTAACAAGGTATTTAAATACTTTTTTGTTCTTGACTAGTAGCTTTCATTTAATTACACATAATGTGATTATTTTGATGTACAATGTAATGAACTATGGTTGTATTTGACAGAATGGAAAGCCATTTTCTTTGGCAATCAATTCACTTTCAGTTCAATTCATTTTCATCAAAACCTTTTCATGAGTGAATTTGAAGCAATTGTATTAATATATTTCTTTGTTTTTAATGGACTTCAATGTTTGGGTTTCCATTGTGGGTGTTTATTTCACTGTTGCATTGCATACGTGTATGGTTGCCATCAACAAAATCTCAAATCTAGGACACAGAAACTGAAAACCCTGGATTTTGGAGCTAAAACTAGAACATTACTATGTAAAATGTTTTCTACCCTTCTTAATAATAAAATTATTTTAACATGTGTCATTAATTGGAGAACTAATAAAGAGGTTCTTTCACAGTAATAAACATTCGCTTTTGAACGAAAAATAGTTCTCTGTATTGGAGAGAAAATTAAATTACAAGCACAATTCAAGAACAAAAATTCTAATTATATTTTTCACAAAAAAGTAAGAACTGATTCGTTAGCACATTGCAAACACAAGATAACTCAAACAACAAATATAATTATCTGAAAATTAATGGAGTAATCCTAGCTTGCGTAATAATACGCGTCGTTTCCGCAATGGTACGTGCGAATATCGAACGATCGCAACGATAATCCTGCGTCGCGCGGCTTTAAAAAAACCCTGGACGATTGAGAAAACTCTACCCGGACGCCCTTCAAACTAGGACAAATCCGGGGAAACCCTCTGTGCATAGTGCTAAGTGTGCATGGCTATTCGTTCTCCATATCATCATTTCATACCCAATATGTTTTTGTTCTTCTCTACCCTTGTCACATATTATGTAGGTCAAACAATAAACAACAACTCGCGAGAAAGGAAAGTCACAACTCCTGGGAACAGTGGCGGATTTAGTGGGGGGGGGTCAGGATCAAGTCCCCCCAACACCAAATTAGTGAAAACTATAAAAAATTTATTACATTTCGTAAAAACGTAAATAATGTTTGCATTGGGTTGTAAATATATAATCTCACAAAATCAGTGGCGTAGAGTAGATTTCTGTCGCCCGGAGCAGATGCCAAATTTGCCACCTCTTTCCTCCTGGGAGAAATCATGATCATTATTTTTAATCTTCACTAACATTCAAAATGAGGAAGAAGATATGCATTAATTGAAAACGTATCATATATATTCAATGAAGTCAATTGTCACCAGGAACTATATGCGAAAAATTATTTTTAGATCATTTGTTGTGTCAAATCAATTTAACAACGTAAGGGTACAAAAGGTTTTTTCCAGCTTCTTCAATGGACGCATAGACTATTTGCGACCCCGTTGAACACAAATTTTATTTCCTAAATTCGCCGTCCCTGCTAAGTGCCCCGAGGGGCGAGAGCCCCCTCTGTACAGAATGTGGTGTCTTAGAATTGTATTTTGCACCAATATTTCCTAATTTTCCAGCTGCCTCCCAAGATTTAAGCCTCCTCCTCGGAAAAAATGATGATTAACAATGGGCTTTGGGTTGCTGGGATCAGATGGCGGTAACATTCAGTGCAAATTATTCTCTATTGAAATTTCACCAATTTATTTTTGCCGATTATTTGGTGAAAATATTGAAAAAGACTTCTAACCTACTATTTATATTTGTACTATATAACGTATATTTTTTGTCAGAGGCGCAACCATCCCTTCTGGATCTTTGGGTCATGGTCACACCGGGGATCCAAAGCTTGAAATTTTTTGACAAACTTTATTAAATAAACCATTAGCAAGAAAGGATTTTTAAAAAATAAATTAATATATTTATACTTTACTTGTGAAACCACTTTTCTTTCAAACTTATTACGATAACTGGAGAAACGCAGTTAAAATCTGACGTGACGAACTTTCGCTGTAACAAATGTGTCAATGACTTCGTCCAAATTTCCCTTTAACGGGTTTGTGATTTTATTTTCTGTCGACAAGATACTCAAGACCTGTCTATCTTGGCCCACAGAATTTCGCGGAGTTTTTTTTATTATTTTAAATTTCGTAAATGAACTTTCTGCTGTTGCATATGTCACAGGAATTGTTAAAGAAAGTAACAGTATGCGGAGCAGACATCAGGGAAATTAGCGGAAAGAGTAAAGTACTCAATGAGTGCGTAATTAACTTCTTGGCTAAACGCAACTTCGCAAACTGATACTTCAAACAACATCGCAAGGACAGCAACTGATCAAAACGTTAATCAATTACATCGGCATGATATCTATTCCCAAATTTTTCACATTATTTCGCAAGCTTCTGATCTGAAAATTGTAATAAAGCTTGGGGTTGAATGATCGCAAATGTATTCACTATTTCAGTGAAACATGCAAATTGTTTATTCAATATACTAGTTACATTATCCAAACTAGCGAAGCACACATTAAATCCAAATAATTTTTCGCCATCAGACAGGTGCTGATCTGCGCAACGTTCGTCGAAATGAAGTTTTGGCTTTTTTACTCGTTCCTNGAGACAAGTCCTATCCAATTCAACTGCAACAAATTTTAATTTGTCAAATTTCTTTGCGAGCTGTCTGTATCAAATCACGGGCATGCTTCAGAATTTTATAAGTTTTGTGACGCAACATTAGTTACAATCAAAATTTTTAATGTTCCACAACTTGAAATTAGGTTGGTTGCCATAGTTCAGGATTAAAAATATTTTTAATCCTGAAAAAGAAAAAGTTTTGTAATAAAAAATGATTGTTAGTTCTGTAACCTGATGTACTATGTACATGTAAGCCCTTAATGTAATTTCTTTCATAATTAAACAAATCAATTAATTTATTTTACTTTTCTCCGGAGGAATGCACCTTGCATGGCTAACCCGGTAGCATTACTTTTGGTATGCTGCTTCTTTGTTCTTATCTACCTTTCTTGGTGAACTCGTCTTGTTTCGACCCCGAAGCGATTTGTTTTCCGAAAGCCTTGGGTCTTTTCATCTTTTTACCCTTGTTATCTAGTCTCCCTGTCGTTCTTGTTCCATTTAATGCTGCCAAATGGCTTATAATGCTAGGAGTAGAAACCCCAAATATAAAATCAGTGATGAATGTTGCTTCCAAAATTTCTAATGCGGTGCAGGGTTTTGGATCCCTAGTACTGGCAGAAGTTAGGGGTGAGCAAGCGGGCTATCTTTCGTCGTCAACCAGTGACTGCAAAGCTCTGGAACTGGACCACTTGTCATTCAGAGCAGATATTATTACAAGTGATGACAGTGTAGGGACTTCGTTCTGGAGAACGCCTTTTATACTGAGGATCCCACCAGAAAGAAGGTATTTAGGCCCAGGACTGTTGAGTAAAGACACTAGCACCCAACCGGCACTTGTTGAGATGACGAAGAACAATGCTACTATAAAAGAGCATGTGCAGAAAAGCAGCAATTCCCTACATGTGACGCCAAGCAGAGTGAAACCAGTGGTTGATATACCGAAGGACTCCAAATGCCTGAGGAAGAATCTCCCCTGACTCACTCAGCTGCTCACACCGTGTTAACTACTAAAGAAACCAAACTGTGAATGATATCTTTATATAAGAAACAACAAAAATAGAAACCGCTCAAAACTTGAGGTTCAACCAAGACTTTTAGAACAGAGTAAAATGAATCAGTATTGGTTTAGATCGACAATCCCTACTTCAAACATATTTGATGTACTTACGGATTACCATTACTAGTCCCGGTGCACCCTCTTCTTTTAGTACATGCCAGCGCTCTCTGGGGTGAAATTTAATTTAAAAAAATAAATCATTACAGACCGAGAATCCTTGGACTAAAAAAGCAAACAAAGCAAGTAACTATATGAGATTAGGTAGTAGATAATTTCTTAGCGAGTAACTAAGAGGATGGATAATTGAAATAGTGATAGAAACTAAAGTTGATTGGAAAGCATGGTCTACCCTGACGAGGATCCTTAGAATCAGTGTATTCTCTATGCAACGAGAATGTGCAACGGAAATGTCCTTGAAATTATTCTTCTGCTAAAATGTATGACCCAATTCTTGAAAAGCGCAAATTTACAGCATAAATAAGTAAAGTAAGGTTATTTATGGTGTTGTGTATGACATTAAATGTGTGTGACTGGAAGTTTCACGTTCGACAGTTGGTGGCACTGTAGCCCACGTCAAATAGAACTCTTCGCTTAACAGACACTTCTTCTGCCGCTGTCCGTCGCCACGTACGCACGTAGTAGTGTTACATGTTCTTTAACCCGTGTTTAATAAATCGTTTTGTTCTAACGGTCTGTGTTGTTAGTTATCAACTCACAAACACAAAACATGGAAATCAAGAGATTATAAAGAAAGAAAGTTAGAGTAAAGTAGTTGGAAGTTTTCTTGCTTTTTTATACAAAGATTACTTATTTTTTTGGGGAAAACACCCTTATAAAAATCGCCAACATCATTGTACTAGATGAAGAGGCACATTTAAGAAGAGTTAAGAAATAATATAAAATATTACGTTATGATGGACACTACAATAGACATTACAAGTAATGATCAGTGTTCATTCATGTTAAGATACGTAAGAGACTGTGAAGTGGTTGAAAGACTCCTATGCATTTATTCTACAGCTGGATGGGATTTTTGACACTATGAAATATATATTGGAAGACTTTAAAGTACCTATAGAGTATTGTACAGTAAATTCATTTGATGGTGCGTCCAAAGTACATGGAAAGTACATTGGCTTGACTCCTAAGCTATCACAAAAAATTCCTAATCACGTCCATACCTGGTGCTAGGACTCAGTCTCTTACCGTTGACACCGCTTTATTCAATTTACTGCAAGAAGCCCGAGTATTTTTGAAAGAGTATTTGAAACGTTTACTGCCGTTTTTGGAACAAAAGACAGATTTATAACCAGAAGCTATTGGTATTACTAAACAGAGAAGCCGAAGTACTGCAACACTTAAAATATTTGGAGAATCAATTACTGGACTGAAAATCATCCGAAAAAGAACGTAAGCCTACAGAAAATGTTTACTTACAGTAGGTTGATACTTAGTTTCAAATCTCTGAATCTGTGTACTCCAACTCGAATATGAGACGTGACGCGCCTCTTATTTTACAGAATTTTCTCTCATTCGAAACTATTATGGTTGCAGTGATGTTTCTGCAATGTACAACTGAATTGTCAACTTGAATTGAAATCTCTCCGAGAACAGTTTGTAACAAATTTCTTTTTTTCAATAAATTTTGACTATTTGTACGGAAGACGAGTTATGTAAAGAAACCCGAGCTAGGCGTGCAGTAGCCTTGTTCGATTGTGCACATGCGCGAACAACGAGCCCCACCTCAGAAACGTCACAGTTCATACACAATAATAACGTGGAAAGGAGGAAGGAATAGCTCCTTCAGTTAAAAATCTACGCGAAACATTTCATCACTGAACTCGCCTCCTGGACTGACTGCGTTATGACTGAAATCCTCATGTTTTAGAAGTTACGTATTGTCTACCTTAACTCCACCTAAATTTAATCAATAAAAGTTTTGTTAAACTCAATGAAAGTAATAAAAGTTGTTAAATTGGTAGAAGTAATTGGGTTTAGGGCGTATATTTACGTAATTGAGCATTCCGGTTCAGCTACATTTGCGATGTCACCCTCGGGTGGCGCCGTCTGGTTGATGGACCTCTGCCTTCTAAGGTTACCCAAGCCGGGCCTGCTAATAACTTAGAAGATATTGAAATTATCGAGAAGAAAATTCCATGCCTCTTGCGGAGTAGAAGGATCAAAAGACGTAGGAAAAATGACTGCGACAATAAAAAGAGATCGAAAACCCTGGTAATGACTAGTCGGTCGAGAAACTGGGTGTCAATTAAAAAGAAAAAGAAAAAGAAAAAAAGCAAGTTCCCCTGACAAAGACGGATAAACCACCACATATATTCCTTTTTTTTTTTTGGTGGGGCTTTAGGGCTCGTCAACAGCGAGGTCATTAGAGCCCTCATATATTCCTGTCTGGTGGAGGCAAGATAACACCTTTCACAAGACTTTTGGAAGAAGTTGCATAAAGAGAATACGAACTTAAAATCCTTGGAGAAAACCGAGTTAAAATTCAACCTTTAACGCCAGAAACATAATACGTCATAATAAAAAACTAAGAGAAAAAACACAGAATTTCATGCTCTCCGGAAAGCAAGCAAGGGACCATCCCGTGAATTCCGTTAGACAGCCCAAGGGCAGAGGCGGATTTAATATTTACCAAAGAAATTACTTAATAAATATGCAGTTATCCATTTATTAATCAAAAATTATTTTCAGATATAATGTGCAGTAAAAAATCGAGATAAATAAAAACAAAAGTATTATATGATATTCCCGCCTATGGAAAATCCGCCACTACCGGGAGGAAAACTGGAGAAAAACCCGAGCCAGGATGGGGCTACAGAGACAATGTACACAACAGTTCCAAGGTTGCGTACAGTTAAAAATAAACTGTAATAAATAAAAAAGATTAAAAACAACATGCGTGGGAAAAGAACTTAATCGGTATCTAAAGTACCATAACAATGGCGTGATAAAATATAAGAGGAATTAACATCACATCTTACGAAATCATACGGAAAACAATATTTATTAAGAAATTGAAACTCTCATTAACTTCTTTTATTAAAATCAGTAAATTCTTTAACACTATAGAAATTATAGGACATTCGAATACTTTTAACAGCGGATTTCAAGAGATTCAATTTAATTACATCCTTTATACTTTTGGGAAGGGAATTATACAAAATTATTCCGGAATGATGTAGGTTTTTTTTGGTAGAGAGTGGTTGACACGCGAGGACGATGAATATTACAAGTGATGTGTTCGTGAACTAGACGGTCTCTTCTGAAGCAGGGGTATGATTTTAATAATTGTCTTAACAAACACGACTGTGAATGTACAAACATAAATGTATGTGCAAAGGAGAAGGAAAATATTTAATTCTTTAAATAAAGGTTTCATGAATTTCTAAATAAAGGTTTTCATATGATTTACATATGATCCGAGCTATACTCTTTTTGATTATAAAAGTTTGAATGCTCTGAGCGGTTTGGCCCCAGAAGATAATGCTGTATCGCAAATAAGAATGAACACTTGCGATATACATCCAGCGAGAAATGAGTTGACCGTTAACTAGAACTTACAACATTGACTGGAATTGGAAATGCATAGCACAATGGACTTAGTTTGGAATTCAGAACTCATGATCACTAGCACCAGTTCACGAGTTCAAAAGTGTGATGAGCCAACTAACGGAGAAAATAAGCTCGATTCTGAACATAATTAGTTAATTGCAAAGATTTCGTATCTTCCATACAGTACACTGAAAAATATTTTAAAAATACCAAATTGTCCATTACGTAACTCAGAATCCAACAAGAAAGACTGGACTGAAAAATGTTACTGACAAGAGAGGAGGTACTTCACTTGTTACAGATAAATACTTGTTGCTGACAAGTTAGTTAGAAATAAAATTTTTGTGCAACGATTGTAACTAACTACATGTTATTACAAGTGTTGTTTGTAACAACTTGTTACGAACTTGTACTTTTGTGAAACAGGTCGGTAGTAGTACATACTCGCCCATACGTGCGTAGATGCGAGGTCTACATCGCTATTTTGAACATCTGTTTTAATTTATTGTTGTTGAACTCTGGACACCTATATCATTATATCAATTTCACTAATAAAGCACTTTACAGACCATCTTGTCTCGTGTTATTTTACTTACTCTGTCTTGGTGTCATTTTATCTCGTTCGGGAGACATTTCCGGACACGTGTACCTGAATGATTTTACCTCTATTTATGTGCCCTATCATCCCTCCAATATTTTACGTGCAGTTCTGGGACATTCTGAATACATATAGATAGCCAACACTGCCATTACTTTTTAACCAGATAATTTAAAATGTATGTCGCATACAGTCAAAAAGAGAATAATGTAACAAGACTGGTATATATAAAAAACACCATTAAAACTACATCAAAATTGAATAGATTTGAAAATTAAGTATTGGTATTAAAATAAAACTGCTAATCAGTGATATATTTCTTATAGTTTTTATTATTTATAAAATAACATTCGAATTAACAATTCATAATATAATGTTTGCTCTAATATTTAATAACGTGTGGGAGTGCAATAGAATCTCAGAAAATATAAGCATTTTAGGAAAATAGTAATTTTTTAAAGTCATAATAATAAGATAATTTTTTTAAATGTTTACCACAATGCCAAGCTCAACAGTCGACGTTACTTATTATATCTATGACGTCCTCTAGCGCGCGGAAAAAGCCTAAGCTGGGGTAGCTAATGTATTGGCAGCCAGCCGGACAGGTAACACATAAGCTGGCACAGCTAACATCCGTCTGCTATGACGTGAATTTTCTTCCTTCTGTACCACACCTTGCAACATAAGTTCTCACAGTTTAAGTAGCTAATCTAAAAGATAAGAAGAGGGAACTTATGATAGATGGATGATGCCAACCCGTAAGCATATAATGTTGATTCGACATGAGTCGATATAGACTCATCTGCTTCTCTTCATTGACGATATTAATTTTTATTACAACTCCATTGTCTTACCTTATTTGATCACAGGCGTATAACACACGTTCTTTTATTCCACTTCAACACAATCCAGGGTTCTTTTCTTCTAAAGGTGCAAACACTACATCTGAGCTACTGCAGTCCGACGATATGGAATAATTTTTTATTGTATTGTGTTGCGCTGTCTTAGAATTGGCACCATAGTAGTGGTAGCATGAATAGTAAATACGTAAAATAGTACCCAAACTTTTCTTTATTTGGAATATACTTGAATTTATTCTTATTAAATTAATACATTTGAAAATATCATTATTTAAAATAATAATTAGCTATTGGCCAACATTAACCTACAGAAATTCAGAATATCACCAGTGTACAGCTGCTCGACGTCGAGACAACACTGTAAATTTTCATCGTTTAGACTTCAAGTTTCGGGTTATGCAACATCGGGTTATGCGTCGTTTAGTCGTAGTAATGAATCATTTTGTTTAAATTAAGAGTTATTCATAGTCGGGAAAGCCATACTCGATTTGACTCCGAAAAACAACTGCTCAGGTTGCGCCGCCTCAGTCATGAGTCAACGAACCGAATGCATAGAAGGCAGCGCAGCCGTGTCATTTAGCGGCAACTACGAACGAGATCGCCGGAGAGGAAGAAACAACTTGTAGCTTTGTCAGATTTTGAGTGGGGCTGAGCTGATGCACGCAAAACCCATAAGCTATAGCTGTTGATGTAACTTTCTTCCTCCCAGATAAAATGGCGTTAGCTTCCGCAGTGATAGAAAATTGGTCTCGATCAGGCGAAAACTCTTTTAGGGCAGCTACAGCGTAGGCTGTGGCAGTTAATGGTGTTGTCTGTTCGCTAGACAGCCAATGCGTGAGCTGTTACAGCTAACTTTAGGCTGAGCTATCCAACTTATTTTTTCCGTGCGCTTACCTCTCGAGAATAGCATCTGTTGTATTGGCAGAATTCAAATTACGTACTATTACTGTGCTGGAAATGTAAAAAGTTTTGGCGCGTATGCATTATAAAAATGTTTCTCATATTTTATTGCAATAAACAAGTTATTACACTCTAAAGTGATGGGTGAACGAAGTCAGGGAGGTTGAAACACATCGGTAGGGTAAACCTGGCAAACGTGCCCCACTATTCAAAGAGTTGAAATAAAAAATCAAATGTACTTAAGTAATGTTTATTAAGTAATCAGTCTTAAACATTGAGTCATTTTGCATAACAAAAAACTTAAAAAGACTCTTAAATGTAATTAAAAATTACGAAAATCAACCATTTTTGTAATCAATGTTGGGGCATAAGAGACGGATATGCCTGTCTAATGTGCCCCAGTGTAGTATCCTTCTTTACAATCTTTTTTCCTTTCCCTCTTCCTTAATTATTCTCGCTGCACCTGTTACACTTCTCCTGATAACGAATGCAATTTTCATGTAACCAACCGGAACATTGCACGCACAGAATCCAGTCACAATTGCTTTTTGTGCAGTCGTATGACCCCTGACATTCTACACAAGTGTTCTGGTTTTCATCGGAACATTTTTCACTGATTGGGCCGTGTTGTAACTCTTCGTCACTTTCTGAAAAAGATGATTTGGATTCTTTTCACTATTGAATCGAAGTTTCTCTGCAAGGTCATAAGCAACAGATTGAAACCTTATTGGTCCAAGGGAAATCGAATAGAAGCCAGTTTTTTAATGTGACTCACAAATCTCCACTCGTTTTCTTGTCCTAATTCTGATGGTCTACCTGTATTCTGCATTCACTTCCTGTCTTTGAGGATGTATCTTCGTGATGGTACCTCATATACACGGCTCGCCTCATTCATTCCCTTTTTTTACTTGTTACATCTTCTATTGCCTTTTTCAAGTTTTCCTCCGTCCATTTTCGCGGGTCTGCTTCCTTAACCTTTCCCAATTCCTGAAATATAATGATCACACAAGAAAATATGAATTATTGCAAAATAATAGAAATTAAAAATGGGGTATATTATCCGACAAATATCAAGGCACCTTAGCTGCACAACTGCGTTGCATAAACTGCAGAACTCAATATCCGCTTCTCTCACTTTTTACGGTCTCTGCACGTGTTCCTCCGGACAGCAGGTCTTCACGTGCTCTTTTCTGTGCAGTTTAGGCGAACGTATTGATTGTAAAACACTTTGTAAAAACAGAGTATACAAAAAAGTGTGAGCACTGAAAGTCCAGTCTATGTCAAAGACAGTGATATTTTAATTTGAAACATTTTTGATTATTTTATAGCGAATACTAATAATTTGGTGAAACATACATGTGCATACAACCCCCCTCTTTAGAAAGTGCACGAGCCGCCACTGTATATGGTCTACAGTGTTTCATAAAATAATTTAAAAAAATTCCAACAAAACATATTATGTATAACAGGCATCTTATTACGATCATAAGGTGCTTCTTAGGCTCGTACGGAGATGGCGAAATGCAGTAAAAAATTAGGGTAAGTGTTGAGGCTTCTATTTTAGTAGAATGGGTTATAGAAGGAATGCGAGACGAAAAAGTTAAAGAAGCGCTGAATGAAATCGTATATGATTGAACAAGCCATTGTTCTTAGAGTATCAATTTTATTCGAAGGAATTAATAATGAATAACTATATGATATTTATAAATTAACTAAGTGTTTATTTGATTGAAAACTAATTGCGTTTCTCTGAATGAAAGAATCTTAAGATTGAGATACGTGTATGAGAAAAATGTGAAATTCGAATGACAATTTATTTAACTCGGAAGTAACTCAAGATATTCAAATGCAGAATGTTATCGTGAATATCTCTATGTAGGGGAAGATGGGGTAAAACAGGGTAGGCGGGTTGTATCGGGTTCTCTCTGTTCTGAGCTCCTAGAGCTGCTATCAACCATCTAACCAGTGAACTCGCATCTCGGTCACTAACCATCAGTTCTGCGGGAATCTAGCTCGACTGAAGAGCTTTTGCGTGTTTTCAGTGAAGATTTTTGTAATGTAGAATATTTCTCTCCAATATTGGCGATTGTTTGGAACGACACAACAAGCAGGCGAAACGTTGATAAAGTTCAGAAAGTGTCTCAATATTTCATCCAGCTTTTACCCGTTATTTGCTCGATTTATTTATAGCATTCACTCATCTGATTCGCGACGGTGGCCGTATTGATTTTTGTGTGTCTTGTGGGGTCAAACCGGGTACCAACTGAGGGGCAAAACCAGGTAGTACCAAACACATATTCATTCAAGATTTCCCCGCAGGACCACAAGCCACTTCCGCAGGAGGGTATTCGACGATGAAAACTAATGAAAAATGAGGAGAAACTGCCATTTTAACATCAACTCCACACAAAGAGGAATTTAAATGGGAGTTCTAATTGAATCGCTATTTTCTTATATACATGGTAAAGGTGGTTGGAATAATAATCTAACACTAAACAAATTAAAACAGTATTGGAATCTCTGATGTCAAAAAATATCCCCACTGCTGGAAGTAATGCAATTGTTCTTGATTTTAAAGCCATAAATCAATTTGAAAGTATCCAGTTCCGTAAACCATAACAAGTACTGCATTATTACGATATTGATGATGATGTCATTGCTTAGGATTATTATATGCTCTTCAATCTAGACTTGTAATTATGAGAGTAGTATTGATTTCATGTCCGAATTCGTGGTAAAATGTATTTAAAGCAGGATTGTGAATGGAAACGGAAAGTATTAAAACGACCTATTAAAGTCCAGGTTAGTTTCAATCCGCAAGGAAACTTATGTACTTGCAAACATTTAGAAACTAAAAAACTTAAAAACATTTGTTCCCATACGGATGGAAATGGAACAAACAAATCATGCACCGTTTCCCCGAATGTATGAAGGGTCTAAAATAGGCTTCTACAGAATTGACATCTGCTCTGTTTGTAATACCTGTCCCTTAGTCATCAGCAGCAGAAGCAGAGAAGAGTTTTGTAGCTAAGAAATGTGAACATATCAAGTCCAGTGTTACAGTCTGTAAATCTCTAGTTATCACGTTAGACTAGAGTTGCCGTTGAATGAAAGTTTAACCTGGTATGTGCATAGTGAACTTGCTAGCATTAGTCAAATAAGTATTTGAAACTGTGGTCGAGTCCGAAATCTATACTTTGTCTCTTTTTTTACATGTGTACATTGAATAAAAGAGAGGTAGTAACAACAATGTTTTATAGGACATGTGTTGTCACCAAGGAACTGAAACGTGTTTCATATCCATCAAATGCTACTAGTGCTAATGTGCCCATATCTGTTTATCCAGTTATTTGATTCTTTCATTTATTTTCTTAACGAGAAACAATTGTTTATTATTTACAATCTTTATAATTAATTTTGAATTAATACGTGTTTGTGGTTACAATAAATAGTAGAATGCTTGTAGTCGTGGTTCAAATTTCCTTGTTGTTTTGCTCCTCATAGTGTGTTATTTTGCAACAGTTATTTAAACCACAGAAAATTGGTTACGAATTTCAATGTTTTATTAACTTAAAAATTATAATTTCACTACTTAAACAAATTGTATAGCTGCAAAATATAGTAGCCACATAAACTTTTTGCTTCCTGTAACAAATTTATGTATGTATTTATTTATTTCTTACTTTCTTAGCTTACTGCTTTTGCCCCCTAGCATTTAGTTGTACGATAAACATTTATTTAAATAATTATGGGTGAACTTATTATAAATATTTACAATTTCATTCATTTTACATTACTAGCATACTATCTTTTTTATGCAATCACCGAGTGAAAGCTAAAATTGTGTTGGAAACGTTATACTGTTAAATATAGAGATTAATTGCCTATAAATGGTCATCAAAACTTCATAAGGGTTCGAGTTTTTGAAGAAGAGAGGTTATGTGACTGTAATCTTCCAAACATTTTATTGAAGTACGATGTTTAAAGCTAAACTGCTAGTTATTTTATTTCAATCGTATTATTTCTTTATTACTAGGTGAAGCAACAGTTGATGAATATTACCAAAGAATGTAATACTTTGGAAGTTGGAGAAGGTTTAGAAAGTATTTGGAGATATATTTCAATAGATTGTAAATAAAACTAGGTTGTGAAATAAATATGTCAAAGGAGAACAAGGATATTCTATCTGTTTTGGTGAATTTTAACTTTGAGTTTAATGAATTTTGGACTGTTTGGAAATCCAACTTAACCCACCACTTCACTACATACATTTCGTTTTTCCAACACATGGTGTGATTTTAGCGTGGCATCCTCCCATTGGAAAGGATGGCGTGACTATGTATTCCCACCTTAAATGACTGTAAATAATATTTTTTATCATGCGCCACCTCGCCTGCTCGCATAGATTCTTGATTCCTCCCCATTCAACACTTCAATCCCGTATTTAATTGAGCAGGTATTCTCCATTTTTATAAAATTATGAATAAAAAATTGAGTGAGGTGCAATACGCGGTTATTTCAAAATAGTGAAAGTAATGAGCTAATGGATTTCAGACCTACTTTCTGAAATATGATCATGGAAAGAGTTAAAACATCAAATATTCTAATGATTTAAAGGAATTACACCTGTTGTCACAAATAAGTTATAAGAAAGGAAATTAGTTGTCACTTTTGTAAATTGAGTCCCTTTCAAATTATTAATGTAAGATGTGCATTTGTGTTGAGAATTACAAGAAATTGGTCAATAAAAAGAGTTTTGTTTGTTGAAACATATTTCTGAAGTTTTAAAGACAAAGAAGGATGCTTTGGGAGGAAACTTATGTAAAACTAGGGAATAATGTTCTAAAATGTAATTTAAAAGAATTTATTTATTTAAAAATACACATTATAATAGAAATACTATTTGGGAACTAGGTGAATGTTCGTCACTTATGTGAATTGTATTACTAAATAATTCATTACTCTCAGACAGAACATGTTGTTAGATCCATAAATCTTGTTGTAGCCCCGATAAAGGTGAAAATAAAGTATGCCAAAACGTTAGCGCGTTAAATAGGAATTATTATTTAATGACCTAAACACAAAATCAAACCTTTATATTGCGTGCTTTTGATTTTGAAGAGATATTGATACTCAGCTTGGCAAATGAAGCAAGAAAGCAAGTTCATTTAATGCGAATCTTGTATATTGATCCATAGGTGAGCACAATTCATTTTGCAATTTTCTTTGTTTTAAAATTAATTTACATTTTCGTTTTACAACACAGTTTCGAAAAAATAAAAGTTTCAGAAATGTTTCTTAATGAGTAATTACTTAACCCTGCTAAACAAGTGCCATTAACAAGAGATAATTGTTTGTTTATCAGGTGGATTCTATCTTGGGGAGCCTCATGGAAGATTTAGGAATCACCCCCGAGCAATTTGAAGAAGCATGTAACGTCCCGCCTCCAGATGGGGCTCTTCCACACTTCCATAAGGTGAAAAAAGTAATTTTATTCGAGAAAGTATTATTCTGCACATATTTCATTCTAATGTAAGTTGATCTATATAGAGTTGAATTGAAACTGCTGAAAACACGGAGTAAAAATTGTTTGCATCGTTTTGATTGCACATTTGAACAAATTTTTTGAATAGGGTTTTTCATAGTGTTGTAATTAACAAACCAAGAAAAGAAGACTATTGAGGGTGGACATGTAAATAATTAATTATAGGAAATCGTAACTCTTACTACAAAACCAACGTAAATAAATTAACATAACTATATTCTAATTGAAATCTATAATGAATGATCAATTACATATTGAGTATAAAACTTGTCAATATTCGTGAAATGTTACGTGATTTTCCAATTTGAAACGACAGCAAAGCAGCATTGAACTTTCTATGATTGGAAGTCTCTTCGTTTCAAATTGTTGAACGGATAATTCTTTTCTGTGCCACTTCCCATATTTGTCTTATCGCCCTTATGACTCGGAAATGTCGCTTTGTTTTTCCATTACATCTACTGCAACTTAATCTTCAAGTGATAGTTAAGAGTGTTCCCGTTTGACTCAGCACTCATTTTTGTCCTCTTGCAACGTTAGTTCGTGTTTCTCTGTAGACAAGATCTACTCCTAATAGTAATACATGTATTATTAGTTAATATAATAGACATTATGGTACCTCGTTAATAATACGTTGATATAATAGGGAGTACAATGTTCAATGTTTTCATCTACCTGTCTATACGGTCTCAAGCCTATCGGAGTGTACGTCCCAATCCATCTGTTTGTCTGTCCGTCCCTGTATTAATGCCATCATTCTTTTTTAGGTAGTATGAGCGACCTGGAACCATTTTTAAATGTCCCGATTTTTTAAAATAAAATAATATATTGTTACCTATCAAAACGTGCAATGAAATTTGGACCTCGTGAGGCTAATGCAGTAGAACCCCTCTTAACCGGTCTGGTGGGGACCGACCCTGACCGGTTACCCGTTTGGAGGGTTATCCGAGGTTCCCGTGAAAAATCGATTTTCATTAAAAAAAAAGCCTTCAATTGCATCATTGATCTCAAATAAAAAGAAAATATGACGTCATTGCAACTAATTTTAGTGTACATACATAAATGAACACGAAAAAAATTATTTATAGAGAAATAGATATATCTACATATTGATTCATAGGTAAATAGACTCGGAAGCAAGAGGAGAATCAAACTGGCGAACTCCTCCCCCCTCCCCCGTTCTACCCACAACAACACAAACACTTGCACACCTAACGTCATGTAACCCCGTTTTACTTTCCAGGAACAAAGGCCAGTCAAACAATCAATGATTGAGCTTATACTCGCTGAAAGAGAAGGAAAGAACTGTTCCATGTGATAGGCCGGGTAATCCGAGATGCGTTTGATCGAGGCCGGTTTAGAAGAGTTCCACTGAATTTTGATAAAATCGTCTAGAAATTGTACGGTTTCAGATGGAGTAAGCCTCTCATGGGATGGTATTTAAATAAATTCCCGTGTAATTTCTAATGGAATCGATGTAAAAAAATTATCATACGTGACACAAATTTAATATAAATAAGAACACAACGAAATTTGTCTTGCCATTCTGGACAGTTAAGAAAGTTATTTAACGAAACTTGTCACATTACTTGTGATTTGGGGTGCCCACAAAGGGGGGTAGTGACGCAAACTGCATCATTGAATTTTTTTTTTTTGGGGGGGGGTTCTTAAAATGAAGGTTTTTGGGAGTTTAAAATATTTAATAGTTAGATAATAAAAATACTTTTAAAAATAACGTATATTAAAATAAAAGTCATAACATTGTATTAATTTTAAAACTTTACGGACAACTTAACATGGTAAATAATTTCAATTCATTTTCCAAACTGTTGAATAAATCGTTAAAAATTATACCGTGCAGAGATCTATCGAGACCACTGAATAAGAAGGCGCGAGCTTGGGATAAGGTCTGGGAGGTCACCTCCGGTGCATCAAAAGACAGGAAGACTCATTTCATTCGCATGAACCAGGAAGTGACAATAGATACCTACCTGAAACAAGTATGGAAAAGTTTTCTAGTCAATGCGGAATATAAACAAACCTGGAAAGAAGTAGGTAAAATTTATTAATCAACTTAGTCTCACAGAGATAGGCTTTGAAAATAGCTTCCATTCAGACGGACGAAAAGGACATAGAAAAAATTACGAAAGAGGAGCTCCGTAATATTATTATAAAGGACTATCTAAAAGGAAGAGTCCGGAATATAATGAAATACGATACGAGATGGTGTAGCAAGTGTACGTCCACATAAATGATAGACTTTTAACAATATATAATTCATGTATACGGATAGGATATTTTCCAGCAGAATGGAAAATAGTGAAACTGAAATTATTTTTGAAGCCTGGACGAGATGAGCAACTTTGCAAATCATACCGACCTATAGCACTTCTGCCAACATTTCAAAAGACATTTGACAGATGGATGTACCAAAAGATCGGTAAATATTTAGAAGAAACAAAACAGATAAATCAGCGACAATTTGGTTTTAGAACGGGACGTGGGACAAAACTAGCTCAGCAACAATTACTGTCTGATATAACAGATAGAGAAAAGACATATTGTTTATGTATTTTTCTAGACGTAGAGAGAGCGTTCGACAATGCTGACTGGGAAATTATACTACAAACGATGGAAAGAAAACAAGTTCCAGCCTACTTACGAAAATCGGTACACTCATATCTAACAGGTATATATACTCCATGTTGAAAATAGGTAATCAATAAATTATTCACAAAGCTACAGGAGGCTGTTCTCAAGGTTCGTCGACAGGTCCCCTTTACTGGAATATTCTTTTCGATAATGTTCTAAATGCTTTACAACAGGAAGGGTTAAAATATATCGCATAGGCCGACGATTTAACTACTTTAATAGAAGGAGACAGTAGGAAAGAGAACAACAAAACCTTGAAAAGATAGGACAAATAGGACAAATATTTGAAAGATATGAATTACATATCTCAGTGGCAAAAACGCGGGTGATGTGGTTCGGCCATAGCTGTAAAAACAGACGAAATCCGTGTATAAAAATGTGAGGAGAATCATTAAACTTTGTTGCTACACGTAAATTTCTTGGCTTAATAATAGATGAGAATAACTCTTCAATAGCCATCTAGACTACATATCAACAAAAGTAAGGAAAACATATTTTAAATTAATACGTGTAGGTCTCACAAAGTGTACAATAGGACAGTCTGAAAAAGCTATATTATACAAAGAAGCAATTAGACCAATTTTAACGTATGGATCTTCGGCTTGGGGATACAGGATAGCAACATAATTATGTTGAAAGAAGTTATATGCACTACAGAGAACTTGTCTATTGTCAATGGGGGGTGCATACAAAACAATAACGCACAAAGCATTGGAAGTGATATAAGGCATAATGCAATTAGATCTTTATATTGTTAAATTACAGTACCGTAGGCAGGTACAAACGAAAGGAAAACTAAATATAAATGGAATGGATATAGTTACGGGTGAAAAAGGCTGGAAAAAGAAGACAGCAGATGTGATGATAATAGCGTGGCAGACAACGTGGAAGCAGACTACAAAAGGAAGAGTGACAAATATATCCCGGATGTGACATTTCAACATGCAAATAGGAAATGGTACAGGCAGAATACATATATTATAGAATATTTAACTAGTCATGGAAACTTCAACTCATACGTAGCAAAAAGGTACATATTAAAGGACACGACCTGTACCTGTGGGGAAGAAAGAGAGACTAGTGAACATCAACTTTGGACTGTATGGACCGGAAAGAGCAGAAAATATACGAAGAATTAAAACTATAGGATTGACTACACTACAGCATCATCAGGCAAGAATAAGCACTAAGCAAAAGTTCGAATTATTCCGGAATTATGTTACACAATTAAGCCTAATTAGGAACATATATAAAGATGAGCTAGGAAGTAGATGAGCGTCAGCCTCCTCGCGGCAAGGAATGTTATTCACAACAGCTATTACACGCTAAAAATATGATAAAACAAATGAAAAGGAGAAAATATAGAAAATGAACCTTGTATTGACTTAGTTATAGACAAGGCGGTCTTTGTACCAAAAGCCAAAATAAATGAAAATATGAAATGAATAGATACCTGCCACTCTATCTTGCAAATGGTAAGTTTACACCACAGATGACCGATCTAGAAAACAGCATTTCACTCTTCTTTGCACTGAACATCCATTGCTTTGCCTCCAGTGTTTTAGTTTACTGTGCGTTATCAAGGTCGGAGCTGAATTGTATCTCACCTCTTTTCCCATGTTTTGCCGTTTGCGAGCATGGGTGTTTCTGTTACTGTGCCAGTACGCGATTGGTTTTGAATTAATTAATTTTTACTGTGTTGACAATAGTTTTTATGTACGAAAAAAACGAACTGTACAAGAACCTAGGCCCGCTGTATTTTAACGTGTTTTATGTATTTCATACAAGTTAATGTGTTTTGTTTTATTATTATGTACGCAGCCGTACGCTAAATAAATGTACAAGAAGGCTTATATGGGAGCGATTGTTCAATGTAACAGTTAGATATCACGAGTGGAAAATTTTGCCAAAAAACATTTTTACAATTTCAAAAATAGTGTAAATATCAAAATAACTAAAACGAAGTGCAACGGTAGTGGATCTCATGTGCTGTAGTCCGAAAAAACATCAAGCGTTATTGTGTGCGGTTTCAGGTAAGAACAAAGATGAAATAAAATCGTATCTCGAATTTTTACGTTACAATGTCTTTATTAACATAAATTAAGTTCACGAACATTTGCAGTCTCGTACACCTATACTCGTTACAAATTGTGCAACATTTTTCTTCAGGACTTTACTGGTCTAGGCTTCTTAAAGTCGACTTACAAATGTTGCCTCAACATCTTTATTTTTATATCTTACAAGTGAAGTAGGGGACATGTATCGGAGGTGCTTTTTTAGTGAAATAATCCGATAAAACGTAAGAAACCTCGAAACCTGAGCTTAGCGCATACGTATTAGAATATTTATGAAATCTGAGAATGGTTCTTTGAAATTTAAAAAATTCAAGTTCTTTTCTGTCGCGTTCCTAATTTTTAGCAACAGTAATGTAATTTCAAATCTAATTATGTATTTTAATCTCATTTAAATCAACCATTTATTAGTAAAATGTATGTAGGTGATTAACATTTGTTTTAATTTCTCATGTACGTTGTTTAGAGACTATTGTAACCGAGAAAAAGATCATGAGTTATTGACGGAAATTTTCGTCCCTAATACCGTAAGATTTTTTTAATCCGACGCCGGTCTGTCTGTCCAACGTATGATTAATGGTTCACAGTTTTAAATACACAAGAAATACTGTTTAAATGACTATTTTAAATATAAATATTATGGATAACGTTATTGAAAGTTTCACTCATAATTATATGCTTGGCTGGAGCCTGGCACGCTCATACTACCTTAAGTTTAGTTTCTTCCTTTGAAACCACAATGTTGACATTGAGCGTGTGTGCAGAGCCTTTTTGAGCAGGTGTGGGCCGCAAACGAATACGATATCTTCCGAAGCATGATGCTGCAGAAGAACGCAATGCTGCAGTTGCAGACTTTGGATATGATCCGCCAACAGACGGGGGCCATCCCCGAGTGCTGCAGACCTGAAGGCGAAGCCTCTGCCGACGTCATCGCAGCCGACGAGGAGCAGATACTCGAGGAAGTGCTCCGGTGAGTGGCGCACAAAACTAGAGGACATATCTTTTTTCCTATATCTCGTTCAGACAGTGGTGGCGATTATGGAGAGGTCGGGCAGACACTCCACAACGTTTTGGAGGAAAATATTTTTTAAAATTTCAACCACTTAAAAATATGATTTACAAAAAATTCAAATCTTATCTTATCACATAAGATTTTCTTTTATTTATTCAATTATTAAAAAATATAGTTAATGGAAATATGTTAAAAACGTCATCCCTCGCAGCTAATCGATTCGCATAGCGCCTCAGCAAGATGTGGAAAATGGAGCAGCAAGTAATAGATGCGGTAAGGAAGGGCATCGGAAGAAGCAGTTGCATTTTAAATTTTGACTACCTCCCCCCGGTACTTTTTACGGTCTGTAACTTTTTGTTCTCCCCTTACCTTTCAATTCCCAATAATCGTCACTGCATGTAGATAACAACGTTCAAGGATTACTTCTAGTGGTGGGGAAACACTAACGAAACATAGCTTACTCAATGAGACATCCTCCTGAACAGTTTCAGAACTGAAAAACTCACTCCTCAATAGAGAGTTTGGGGTGATCATCGAAGATGGTGATTTTTTATCTGTATTTCTCAATCAGATGTAATTGAGTCAGTGCACAAGACATTAACCTTCTCTCACGTTTAAAAATATGATTTTTGTGCTTCATTTTTGCGAAATTTTCTCCTCTCAACACACTAAGGGTGTCATTGGAACCAGAGCCTAGCGCGAAGGACGTGGCACTCTAACCTGCAGAAGGGTAGCTTCTAGTTAACTCATGGGGTTATCTTGACGCAAAATTTCACATTGATACATTTCAAAACATAGAAGTTATGGTGACATGAAATAAGTGCGGCGCTAATTTACCTCGCAGAGTAAGTATTTGGCAGAGAGTTTTCAAAATGCGTTCGAGATCTGCGCAAGACTCCAGTTGACATGTAAATCACGGATTTACATGAGATCAAAATATAATATAGTGGCAGCTGTTTAAAATGAAATAAACGTAAATACGTCTTTAATTTTAACCTCTAAAAATAATACTGAACTCTGAATACGTAAGTTTTATTTAACGTAGAGTTTACTTTGGAAATTAATTTTGACGAGGGTGATAGGGTCTTTATGCCAGTGAAACGTGATTTTGTGGGAGTACCCTCAAATTCCGCCATTTAACCTTGATAGTTGTGTTCTGTGCATATCCAAGGGGAGGGGCACAGGAAGCACGTGCCCCCTCCAAACAAAGAGATATATAGCAATAGTAATGATAGGAGAAAGTTCTTTTTACTTCCATAAAAATTCAGTATGCCCATTGAAAAATACAAGGTGAACTCATAAAATCTGTGTAAAAGGACGACTTCATAGGACAAAAATATGACTTACTTTGCTTTTATAGACTTCCACTCCTTCATGGGAACATGAGCATAGGACTGTGACATTTCACTCTTTCTGGCATACTCACACTCCAGTGAGATACTAAGCCATATACGTAAAAGAAAATTGTCTAGATAAAATCACCAAGATAATCAAAAAGTGTAAATAAACTTTATTGGCACAATAAATTAATGATGGAAATGTTTCATTGTGTTCTTATAAGTGAATAACGAACGTTCTGGAACGTTCAAAGTACAAATTTAGGGAAAAACGCGAATTAATTCAAGAACAAAATGTTTTAAAGGTTATATATATATAAAATTTGCAATTTAAATTAACGCGTTATTTATGTATAGGAATGTCTTAATTCGCAGCTTCAAGATGTCAATTTTTCAAAAATTTCTGAAGTTTTTTGAGGTTTTGTGAAGTTCTTTTAGAAAAGTCAGCATTTTCTGAGGCTTTCCTCATGTTTTCTGAGGTTTCTCATTCAACTTGCGGATGGTAGACGGGTCCAGGAGGCGAACGGGATGGCGCAATCGGTAAGCGCATGAGCGCGCTGAGCTCAAGGTCCCGGGTTCATTCAACATAACATAATTTATATGTTCACCGCAATCTAGGAGATTACTAAATTTCTGTCTAGTACGAAATTGCATTTATACAAGAATTTTACGATATTTATAAGACTGATATGTCACTGTATGTTTTGAAATAATATTCTGAATATTTATTTTACTTCAAATTTCAAATTAAAGACAGTAATTAGTTCATCTAATGACTTTGAGCACTGGAAGACGACCAAAATGTAGAGGTCCACGCCAGAAATGACCCTATTATTATAGAATTTTTTCACCCTCTATGCTGCAGACGGTGAAACGTATGTGAGCGAGTATATGCAATGGTTTTGCACCACTAGCTTTTATTCTTCAAAGAAAGAGGTTATTGATTAAACACCGAAGAGAAACTAACGATCCTTACGATTTTCTAAAGTAAGGTTATTGGCTACCTTTACGGCGTCCATATTTGAAATATATCTCGCCGATAACGCTCATCTACTCATCAATTGGGTCGTCTTTCACCAATCTTCTACTATCTGCCGGGTACATAACGAGCGGATAAGTATTTGAGTGTTCACTAACCGGTAGATAGACCTTGAATCTTTCACCACGTTTATCTGTCGGCTAAGGCGCCTCTCGGTAGCAAATGGCGTTGCCAGTTTCGCCAGAATTAACAATGAATTGCGTGCGAGAGATGAGATGGTAGAGGGCAGCGACACGGTTTGTTTACAAAGCACCAGGTACTGCAATGCAAAATATTTAACGCAAACTTGTGTATCGACGACAAACGAACTGAAAATGTAAGAAACTCCATGGAAAAATTGATTGAATAAATATATCTTTTTATCTTATTGTTATCAATCAATAGCTCCTCATCCAAATTGGTTACCTAGAATGACATTACCATAACATAAAAACATTCCGTAGGTTTTAGCTATTTGTTTTTTATTTCTGTATCACTTACTTGATTTGAGTGTTTTTTTAAATTTATTTTCAATATTTATAGTAACATGGTTTTTTTTCGAAGCAAGAAGTTATTGGTGAAACGCAGAAGAGAAACTAACGATCCTTAAGATTGTAAAAAAATAAGGTTATAGGCAACCTCCACGGAGTCCATATTTGAAATATATCTCCCCGATAACGCTTATCCACTCACCAATCGGCTGGTTAAAGTTTGCTCTCTGATAGCGAAACTATTCAACTGACTGAGCATGGTGAAAGACAAACTACCATTAACGGACTGATAAGTTATCCGACTAATGCTATCCGACCGATAAGAACGCTGGTCAAAGACGCACTCAGAGGATTTTCCTTGTTGAAAATTATTACCTCCTTCTCAGTACTTGTTTCTTTATAATTTTGTTGGTTTTCATTTTTAACTAGCACTCCTGAACTAATAGTAGTCAGCTAGTAATTAGTGTTTCAATAATTAGTGTTATATAATTTTATTTAATTTTATTGGTAATTGCATTCACAAAATTGCTTTTATACACATTCGTTAACTTTTGCACCAACACAGATGATGGTCGCCACTCGGCCGAAAAGACCTTACGAATTAATAAACAAGATAAAATTGGATAGTATGTCATCTTCTTTATACCATACTTAATTTCATCCACAAAACATTAAATACCTTTATTTCGTAGACGGACGTCCACTAAAACTCCATTTAATGGTATACATGAGAGAACTACGTCTACTATAGCCTCCACGAAATCTCTAATTCACGTATTTGGTGAACTTATGGTGCGTAAAATGATAGGCGAAAACGCTAACCGTACTAATACGAAAGTTGGAAATAAGTTTTCCCTCACCAAACGTCAGTCTAGAAATTAATTAACGGAATCTATAACTGACAATGTAAAACTAATTTAGGTACTCATTCTTTTCGTGGGAATTTGTTGAAGAGATAACTTCCAATTCTGTCTTGAAAGCATGAATACCTGACTAGTGCAATTTCTAATAAACCATCAACAATGTGATTCTCGAGAAGGTTTCTTTAAACTTTGTGTATGTCGTCCAATCCCTAGAAGCTACTCTAAATACTAAGTGCACAATATAATACAATGAAGAAGAAATTTAAGAACATTAAAGAAATAATTTCGCCCGGTCATAGTCATCGTCAGGGATTTTTCTTCGTTTTTAGGGTCACAGTAGATAAAGGTACGAGAAATTGATGGAGAAATTAACGAAAAATTTACGGCTCTGATAATGAAGTGCCTCAATTTAACTGACGTTCGCTGTTTTTTTCCTATCACTTGTATGCATTCTAAGAGAGCTCAAGAGATAAAGAGAAAACTCACCACAAAAATTATTTCAAAAACTCTTTTAATAAAATTTTCCAAAAATCGCAAATCTGCTACATTATATTCCAGAAATTACTGTGCATCAAAATATTTATTATGCGGATTTAATAATAATAATAATAATAATAATAATAACGATGATGTTTATTTAGCTTACTCAGCTATCGTAGAAACAAACATACATTAAATCATTATTACATTTTGATGGGTTCCGTTTCCCGCATTTTGCTTCATTTTATCTTCATACTTCTATAAATACTAACATACATAAAATATCCGAACAACCACAAGGCACATTTGAAGTTTCATGGAAAAGACACTCTGATAAAATCAATAATTTGTTTTTTAATATTTTATTGTTTTTATGTTCCTTGTTCCTATGGATAATTCATTAATTATAGTCAATTCTTTGTAGAATTATTTTGTTTTGTTCCTTTGTCGTTCTGGACCACTTAATATTTCTGTTCTTTGCTTTCTGGTTTCCTTTTCTTTTCTTACGAATACAAATTTAATTTTTCATGTAAAATTTTTGGCATGTTTCCTATTATCATGTTTTGGATGGATTTATGTGTTTTGTAATGTATTATTTTTTTGACTGACGTGAAATAACGTTGATAGCATTTGATTTATGTGTGTGCATCTGTGTCATAAAATAGTTCTCATTGCTCTGTTTTGTTGATTTTGAATGCGCTGTATTTCTGTTTTATTGAAATGAAGCAATACGTTATTTTAACTATACAATTATACTAGCTAACTCAGGAGCTTGGCATGGGAATTTTTCTTGTGAATAACTCATTATATTATACATATTTTCGAAGACGTCATAATATAACCGGCTGAAAGAAACCGGCGTTGCCCGAGAGTATGAATTGATCATGGATCTTTTGTGTTTCTATTTTCTAATAGATGCAATTTAAATTATTTTTTTACTAAACTTGAATGAGAATATTGTCCCCATTCGTAGTGAAAATCACGCTCTTATATTCTGAGTCTTATTCTCTTCACCCCAAAGCTTAGGGTTTTAAAATTAAGACGTACTAAATGTGACATCATCGCCAAAGACTCGCACTTACACAGTACTTCTATTGTTGAATATCCAAATTTATTGACTGCAATATCCGTGATTGACACAAAATGGCATTTAACGCTTTGTTCTGCAGACTTGCATTATTTCTATTCGACTATACACGGGCTATGTCCTCGAGAACCTCACCCATTAGCTTAATTATACTACTTCACTCCTAGGAGTAAGCGAGTATCTCCCTCCCCCATTAGTGCTGAAACGGCGTGTCACAATTCATCTAAAAAGTTTCGAAAATTATTAAATCGAAACTAATTCCCCGTCACCACTCCACCTATACGGGATCAAGGAATTTTTTTCCTCGCACTCATGTTGCTGTATCCTATCATAATGTCAGAAGTGACTCTATTCATTTCAGCGACCCATAAAACTATGGATTCGACCCTCGTATTGGTAGTTTTGTATTATTTTTACATGTCAACCCCATTCCACTTCACTCCTAGGAGTAATTTCCGTTATATGCTCTGAACATGGAATTAAAAGGCATCGGGAGTATTATATTTCATCTCAGTAACCGCAAAGACTATGGTTTCGACACTAATATGGGTTGTTTTAAATATTTTTTACGTGCTACGTCCTTCCTAAACCAACCTCTAGAGATGACATGCACCACATGTAGTCTGACTTTGGACATAACGGTGTCGTATCAGAATCTGATAATTCCCGAAAACTATGGATTTCACTCTAATATAGGTTTTCCATTTTCCATTGTTTTTACAGGTCTCGCCTTGGTCACCCCACCTTCCCTAGAGGTGTCTGGGGTGATCATAAACTTACGTGTCATCGTATGCGTTGTAATGCGTTTCAGCGGCCCCAAAACTATGGCCTCAACCCTAACATCGATCATTTACGATTAATTATACATTTCATCCCGTTCCCATCCCTATGCAAAGGGTGTATTTTTTCTCATGGAAGATGATCGTGGGTTTCAGCGACATTGGGAATGTCAGTATTCGTTTCAGTGGTTCCAAGAATGATATCTTCAACACTGATATCGGTCGTTTTCCATATTTTTACGAGCCACCCTATTGCCACCCCCTACCCGTGGGGTGGTAGGGGTGTACTATCCACCTTACAGAGGTCCTCAAATTCATGTATTGAATATGAATAACGGTCGTTTTCGATTATTTTTTATGTCACCCCCTTCCTCTCGCTTCCCTGAAGGTGCTAGGGCTTCACAGTGTTTTTTGCAGTATAGTCAGTACTCTGAGTACCAAGTTTAGTTGAAATTACTCTAGGTATTTCTGAGTTATGGTGGACTATAGATACACATTTATTTATTTATTCGTGTATTTATTTATTTAAAAAAATTTTAAGTTAAAGAAAAAATAGAAAAGAAAACACATTTATGAAACTCACATATTTGAAGAAACGGTTTCTATGTCCCGTATGATTATCTACAGCACTGATGAATGCGAAAGCTGAAATCTCTGTCCCGTATGATTATCTAGGGAAAAATTGTACTTCTAAAATATTTGCCAGATAGTTTCTTCGTTCATCACTCACAAGTGGTGGAGAAGCGAGTATAGGAACACTCTTGTAAAATTTAATGTATTCAACCAAACATTAAAAAATTACATACGTTAACATATTTTTACCTAAGTTAAATGCACAAAAGACAGAATGAATTGAGTTCGTGGGGATTTATATTTTCCTTTCTAAATTGCTCAATTTAGTTGAAATGTTTTACAGGTCTACTTGTAATATCTCTTCTTCGATAATTTGAGTTAACTTTTTAGATAGGCAGATACTGAAGCAGACATTTTTTATAACCATTTAAGGCACGCACTGTTACACATTGTTTTCACGTATTTCTAAACAATTATGCGGAGTACGCGAAGATACCTCTCCGATGATTGTTTTTTTTACTTCTAAATTTATCGTTATTGGTCGGTTAATTAATGCAAAATAACCACAAAATGTACACACATAATTTCTCGAAAAACACTATCCCTTTTTGAAAACTGGAATAAAATCCGTTCAGTAGATGCTAAGAAAATTGCGCACGGGCAGAATGGGTAGCATTGTTGCATAATGTGAATTATTAAAAAGAAATTTTAGAGAAATATCTGAGCTAAACATAACCTAAAAAATGCCATCGACAGAGTCGATTTTGTGCTTGTCCCACACATGTCTTTTAACATTTCACATGCAATTTGAAATGGTACGTCCTTTAACTTACAACACCGACCTTTTGCATGAAATAATACCCAATTTTTAAGTAGGATGCATCGTAATGTTCATACAATTCTTCAAATATTAACAAATAGTTTATACGTAACAAAAATTGACGAGAGTTTTGTGTTCATAATGCGTTTCTTTTGCAAATAATTAGAACGTTAACTCAAGATACTGACGTAAAAATTAATTTTAAGGAGATAAGTATTTCATTTATTTAGATTTTACGCTTTATTGAGGAAAAGATTTGTCGTTATCTTTATATGTGGTGTTATTGCTTGACCTGATATGTGTCAATGGAACGGAACGGCGATATATGGGACCATTTAATGAGAAAAACACTCTTCATATGTCATACTGGTTGGAATGTTTTATGAATGACGTTCCAGCATTTCTAAAGCCGTCCATTGCGGCGCCTGCGGGTATTATTAATTGCAATCATGCTAACATGAATGATAAATTGGGTGGAATTATCATTGCGCGATAATACCATAATATCCAATCATAATGGTCGATATCTCCCGTATGTCTTGCAATTCAGAAATTGTTTTCAAATTAAAATACGTTTTGTTCGGCAACAAATGAAGCAGACGTAAAATTTTGTAGAAGAGGCCCGGTTACTTCTCAACTTCCAGTGCAGTTGACTGTTGCTGAATTTGAGAAATTCTTCAAGGTATCTAGTAGCTTCAATTTCCTGGGATTAAATCAGCAAATGTTTAGTGAAAGTTTTAATTCAATTATTGTTGGTAATATTGCATGTACCTTATATTACATGTTTGTTACATTACATATTATTTGTTATCACAAAATTGTGAAGAAAACGCTAGGCATTAAGTACATTTCAATTTTAGGTATACCTTGTATCATTGCATCTCCAACCACCAATTGATGGCGTGTATTACTTAACAGTATATTATATTTTGTTTGTACACATAATGGTGCATGTAATTGATAAATCACAGCGTGTTTAAGATATCATGCGATTAGATGCTGTCACAAAATATCTGTAAAATTAAAGTAAGTTTTCAATACTTTTACGCGAAGACTTAAGAAGATTTTCAGAAAATAAAACAGACCAAGCTGTGAGTAATTTTTTATCAATGGTAGATAGATTTCTTTTCAAAAAATTGCCGGAAAAATATTTTCGTAAGAATTGTTAAAAAATTAGAAATTAGAAGCCAAAACGGCTCGCCAAATGATCTGTAACTATTCTCACGAGAAAGAAGAAATAAAACCCGACTTCACGAAGTCATTATCTTCTCTGCTCACTCAGAAGAGCTGGAGAATGTGATTTATATTAGAATCTCAGAGCAGGAGATACGATATCCTTGCATTGCTATGTCTCGAAGATGTTAGGAAGTATTAAAAAACTCTTTAACGATTTTATCTCAAGAAAATCAAATTTAGAGATTTGAATAATACTTTCTTACGTAAACAAAGAAGTAAACATATATTATTTCAACGTCATCAGTTGTAACAATAAAACCGAGTTTATTTCTGGCTTCACGCAATTTTATAGTTTCCTGATATTCCGGAATGTTTTGAAAACATTATCATCATTCCAGTGTGAAAATACATCATTACTGGGCCCGCATATTAATTCGTCGCATAACCACCTCAACAACTACAAGAGCAAAATTTCTTCATCTCTTGACATTTTTAGTAGACTTTTATTTGCGAATTATCTGTCTCTTGAAGGTCTTGCAATATTAAGTGTGGCGATACGGAGCACCCGAAAAGCTATCACTCATCCGCGAGGCTATCGCAAAGCACAAATGGGTGCCGGAGCATTAAAATGTAAATAAATCAAAGCAGTGTAGTGGACGTCGTACGGCCAAACTCTCGCAGAGACTTGCAGTTCGGGTGAGATGATCCACGAATGACGATGTTTCCCAGGACTCCCATCAGAGGACAGCACATTGCGCAACGGACACAACGGGCTTGTTAATGCTTCCAGCGATTCGACAGTAACGAAGTTACATTCATTTAGAAGAAAGAGGAATTTACATAAAATTAATAATTGAGCGTGAAATCGAACCACCACTTTTCAGACCAGAATTCACGAGATAATACCACTATTACACACTGAATACGAGGACGAGAATAAGAAGAATACAGAGAAGACTAAAGACAACACTCCCAAACTAAATATCAAAATAGATTACCCTAACCCTATTTAACGGATATTGAGATAAATATCACATCCATTTCAAGTGGATTACTATAATAGACATGCAAGAAAGTTATTTCCACAATCATTTTTGTTGCTTTTTTCTGTTGTAAAATAAAATACATATTTTCACATGTTAAGCTTTACATTCAACATGGAAATCGTGGAGAGGATCAGCCGAATCAAGATTGTCTCAGATCAGAGTAAATGTATCTGAAAAAAAAACGACACTCCCCAGAGGCCTAACTGTTTCATGAGTTACTTGAAGCACGATATTGAAAAGAACAGAATTTACAAAGGAAGAAGAAGAAGAAGAAGAAAAGAGAGTGCTTGAATTAAAATTTATTGCATATCGAAAGAATGTTTAGATCAATATTAAAAATAATAATTAGGATTCACTTTTTTGCATCACTAACGAATATCATGAATTGATAAGTCATTTCTTCATTTTTAACTTTTTCGCTACGAATGGTATATGACACGCAATTCATGGTAACTTCCTGTGTTGGAATTTCATTAAAATAAACGTCGTGTCTGCCTTATGCCATTTTTTCATCGCTGTTTACTCTAATTTATGTTGCACCATCCATTTAAAATATTGAAACAAAATTTCGTGAATTCAAGTGGCATATACTGTAATCATTTTTCTTTTTCGTGATTCCTACTATCTTACCATACATTTTTTACTGTTTTTTCACATCACGCCCAAATCTAGCCATCTAGCCATAAACGGGTCCCAGTCCATAGAAGAGGGGGGGGCGTTAAGGGTGCTTATTTAAGCGTGCAGAGCTCTTGTAGTAACGCAACGGTCATCATCAGTGGAGTGACCTCCATGTGCAGGTTGTGCTAAGATTCCTCTAATCACAGTAATTACCGACTGTAGGAGCGTAGCGGTAGCGGCGGCTGTGCCAACACGCCGAATACTAAGTAGGAGAGAGCCTCTCTGGTGACCTCCCTGACACACAAATCTTCCTGTTTATCCTAAACATATGGTGAAGGGTCGTATGGTGAAGGGTCGTATGCTAATGAATTCGATTGGAAAAAATTGATCAATAAATAATACTTTTATTGATAGATAAATAAATAAATATTACAGACTGATAAGTTGAGCACAATAATTGAAGATAAAAGTAAGATCGTATCATACTGGCTAATTGGTCTGTTCTCAAAATTCTGTAAAATACAATTCAAAACAGTTAATGTCATTTAGAAGGAAAGAAATTTTTACCAGGAAGGCCAAATGTGTTGGAAAAATAGACGAATAGGAGATCTATCTAGCCGAAAATGGAGGAGGAAACTATTGTTTCGTTATATTCCCTGTCGTAGGTAGCTAGGGTTTTGGTAATCTTATTATATTCGAAAGATAACAATAGATAAATGTAGATAGATATTCGCAGAATTCAAACGGAGATGTTTCCATAAATGTAAAAAATATTTGAGAAGATGGAGTAAAAATCTTTGCCAATCAAAGATGCCCTTAACAAAGTCAATGAAGATGCCCTTGAGAGACTTGGAGTAGGCAAATTTACGGGTATATCTCCGACTAGTATATTTAACAGATGCTACGAAGAAATCAACAAGAAAATATTGAACTAATAATGTTTTCCGATGATGTTACGACTATTTTGGTAGATAAGATTAGAAATGATTTGTTACCAAAGGGAAAACAATACTTCTAATTGTAGGAATAATCGTCAAAATAAACGTGATTCAAATTAGTTGCAAATTGAATTCATAAAGTTTCTAAAATATTCATAAAAGTAGACCACTAAAAGAAGTCTTTTTGTGAAATTTTCCAAAATATTTTTTGATTTTCATAAGAAGTACCCTTATATATTAACGTAAAAATAAATACAGAGTAAGTGTATTGACAACAAGAAGATATTACATATGAAATACGAATACAATTGACCCATCCGTTTAACCAGAATCGCTGCACACTAACAGTCGGACGGGCAAATAAACGTGAACCTAAAATCCACTTTTTCGGAATCAGGGACACTGAAAACGAATATTTCCGTCAAAATCTCACGTGTGAATGTTTACGGGATTTCAATATTTTCTCTATACTACGCACATGAGAAATACAGTCCTGAGATGCAATAAATACAGTCCTGAAGAATGTGGATGGGGTGTCAATGAAGGACTTACACCACTCTGGTTTCTTGGGAATCATACATCGCCAAGCATCGCAGATGTTTTGGTAGTCGATGAATGGGTGAGTTTCATTGATAACATTGCTGAACGATATGCTGTCACTTCAGATTCAGCATTAGACCACAACTTTTTTGAATTCTCATTTCCTGGAGTAATAAATGTAAGTTTACTTTTGCCTTAATTATTATCTTGTAAAATTACAATATCATTCTTAATGCATTAGTTCACTCCCCACCCAGATATTGTTTCCTCTGCGTTTATTGTTCCGAATCCCCACTCAATGTACTTTTTTCCAAAACCCTTTTATATATAATCAATAAAGATTATTCAATTGTTTACAAGCTCTATAATCAAATGTTGTGACTTTATTTAGTTTGTAACACTTAAATACCGTGAAGTGAAAGTTCATGGAGAATTTAATGTCTTTGTGTTTTGCCAGTGTAAACCAATTAATTTTTATTTCAACTTAGTTACCAATTTAAAAATAATTTCATTGTTGGCTTATATCAATATTTACCGTAATTTTTCGTTTAATTACACATAAATTGATTGCAAAGAACATGCGTGTGTTTATATGTTTAAAAATGTTGCATTAAGTATTACATATGTACTAAAAATATTACAAATAATGTCAATGTTCAAATTGCAATAAATATGTATCTTTATTCATACCCTGTTCCGTTATATTCGGTTAAAGAGGGACATGGCAGCGTATGTATTTATTAATAAAGTTTAAACGCTTTATTGATTAATGAAAATTTCAAACTTATGTTTTTGAGAGAGGTTAGGGAGAAAAATCACAACCAAAAGTGGACTGTTTTTTGATATCTGGGAGGGGATCATGCAGTTTTGAGACATTGTAGTGCCATCTTCAATGGCAGTAGGTACAATTGCTGACTATTGATTTGAAAATGAGTCTTATGTCTTAAGCTAGATCATACGGTTGGTTCTCGGACTCTTAAATATTTTAATAAGCTTCGGCACTCAATGATAAATCATTTCAGCTTGTGGCAAGTGTGCTCCCAGTGTTCCTTCGATAAACAAAACGTAATATTATGTTTCTCTTGCATATTCTTCTCGAACTTAATATTTGTTTCCCTTCCGACTCTACTGTACTTGATTTTCACGGTTCTATTCATCGTTAGAGAACGAAGTCAATGCATTGAATGTATTTTATTGGGAAAAGATGGATCAATCATACGAACAAATATACATTGACAAAAACTATGGTTATCACCCTAGGTTTAGATGTGAGATCCATTTTTCAGAGGAAGGAAAGGATTTCTCCAAACCTTTGGATACGACATCCCAATCTTACAGTTCAGATACTAGAAAGTTTCACGCACACATGTTTCTGTCTCGTGCAACAACAACAACCGTAAAATCTTAACTCGCGTTAACAGCTCGCTTCCATTGATTACTCCAGAATGAATCGCTACTTTTCACCAGGTGCATCTGAATCTTGGTTGCTAGTCAGCGACGCTATGGTCCGGTCTTGGATCAATCGTAGCTTTATGCAATTGCTCTCGTCACGACTCATTAGTTTCGCCGAACCAGCGTTTTTGTGTCCCTATCCGTGTCGCTTTATACTTGGATCTCCCCTCCTTCATCCCTTTGCTTTTCATTTATTAATTTTAGTTGAAAAATACCATAGACTAAGTTTTATGTTGTATTGAAGAATACTATCCCCAATTATTTGTTTGTCATACATAAGGAGGAAGATGGTTCATTGTGTGTGTCGTGAAAAATATGTTTAGTTTGAATTTGAACCCCACGCCTGGCACCAGTTGTCGTGAAGAGTTTTGGGGAACATTCTCATGACTGTTTCTAAACTAACTTAGAGGTCTAGCGAAGAGAAGAGAGGGAGTCTCAAGTAGTCGAATCACCCAGTCATGGCAATTATTTTAATTACGTTGGTAAACTTACATCATTGAGCAAAATCAGCAGCAGCGACCGTGGCAGGTGTGCAGTAAGGGCCGTACCTCTCGGCGGACCATCGCTTTTTGGCGGACGGGCATCACGCGCAGCGTAAGGAAGGATCTCTTTGAGGGGAGTCGGGATCGAAGCCGAGCATCCACAAGACCCCAAGCTATGAAGGACGGTAGGCTTCTAGTAGTTATAACCGAGCTTCCACAAGGTCCCTGGCTATAAAGGATGGAAGGGGTCTAGGAGTCATAGCTGAGCATTCTCTACACCCCTGGCACATAGGTTCGTTTTTAAAACGTCGGGGACTACAAGATAACGATATCTGTCAGTGTGGGGGAGGTGAGGAAACAAGGCTCCACATATTATTCAACTGCCCAATACATGATCTCGAAAGACGAAAATGGTATAATAAGATAAAGCGGAAAGACATTTATAACTGGACATACTTACGTGGCTTGATATCAAGCAAAGGGTTATATGAGGATTTTACAGACTACATAATGGGATATTGATACGGTATGCTAGATAGTGTAATCGTTCCTGCCTTCACGTGGCGGGGACGGAAACCTCTCTAGCTAGTACTAGAGGGGGCCAAAGGAACGGCCAATACACGGCAGAAAAATACACCTGTTATCTACCACAGTTAATAGCACACATGTTGAGGAACTGAGTACCCAAGAAATGAAAATGAAAAAGGAAAATGAAAAGTCCCCTGGCTATGGAATAGGGAAGGGTTAGGGGTACGCTGTATGCCCGTCAGGCGTTGTCCAGTGATCCCCCCTCCATTTCTTGCTGTTGCTCGCTACATAGAGTAGTGCCACTGAGTCCAGTCTCTGCCAAGGCCGTTGTCGTCTGCAGTTCAACGCGCGAGAGACCCGCCAGAGCCCGCTTTACGACATGCGCAAACATTATGGACTTTCATAGCCTTCACGTACTTGTACAAAAACAAAAAAAGCAATTAATAATGAATTCGTCTTCGAAAGAAACCATAAAATACTAGAATAATAGCCCAACATTCTTTACCACACAACATGAATGCTCTTGGTAATGTTGATGCCTGAAAACTATTAATATAAGTATCTCAAGTAATGTGTCACTGGACTAACAGGACAGTCATCACAACAGCCGTCGTATAGTGTAGTGTGCACCTATGATGATTATCCGACATACATGAATATAACAGAGCGTCTTGTCCCATTTTATCTCGTTCGGTAGATTTTTTCTTGTGTTTTTAAGCATTAATTTCTTTCTTGTCGCGTCCCCATCTTTCGACATTCCGCAACTTTCTGTTCGGTAGTATTATATATAGTACAGTGTCGAATATATATCACTCAGATGCCACGTCACTTTTTACTGGCATTTTTATTTTAGGAGAATAGACTCGCCATGCGCCACATTTAAAAACTTTTATATACATAAGAAACCTGAGTTATATTCCCCTAAAATATAATTTTTATATTTAAGAGCCCGTGGTAATTATTTTGTGGAAGTGATGAATTTTGGTAGATTGTCCTGAAAGTAAAGGTTTATCCAATGCAAAAATTAAAAGGAAGAGAACGTGAGACAGCGGAGGTTGCTGTTTCTAGTGGATCCGGTGACTAGCAATATTCCCCTGCTTCCGACCAGTGCTAACCATCCAGTAAACTAAACAGTTTTGTAAGAAGCTAGCTATTCTCCTTTAGTCCATGTTGTCAACACGATAAATAATGGATTCGATATTTGGAATTGAAGTACCAAATAATCACAGAAAAAATGAACAAACGGTACAAACTGAAAAGAACAAAATGAAGTAGTATTAAATAAGTTTTATTAACTATGCTTAAATATGAGAGTAATAGGAAGACAGAATTTACTTCCATTCCAAACTGGCTTCCTGATTACAGTCCGCAGTCTTCAGGGATTTTACAACGAACTTGTGAAAGAAGGTTATTCTTATATAACGTCTGCTAGGTGCAACAAGGACAAAACTGAGTCTTACTTTCCTCTAATAAGAGGTATCGGGTGGTTTTACGACCACTCCTTGCCAATCGTAGTAAACTAGAGGATTGAAACTCTGCTTTAAGTCAACATGCAACAGCAATTGTCAGTACTGAGAATTGCTTAACTCCAGGAGAATTTATAACCCGTAGTGCTGATTTATAACATGAACCTGATAATGACAACTGTCACCAAGCAATGAATGCTACAGCAGAAAGAGAAGTGGCTGATTCGTATTCTGTGACGAAGGAATTCGAGGAGGACAATGTGTTTTCCAATGAACTCAGTTGTGATTATGAAATTTCAGAATCTAATACCATCCTCTCCATTCTATTCTAATAATCCATTGTTACAGATGAGAAAGTAGACCTAAAAACGTTGGCTGGTTACGTGGCATTTAGAGTTTAAAAAATCATTAAAACAGTTTTCGAATATGGATAATAAACTAATTGTTCCCTAACAAACAATTTGACTGGTTCCCCACAATATCAAGAGGAGCTCTTTGAGTTTGGTTAAATATTGTAATGAATATGGAAAACGACGTTAATAAATTTCACGGTACTCACGAGCTTAAAAAAGCATATATTGCAATAAAGCTCTCCAATTCTGCAAATTTTTCTTGTAAATATGGGTTTCAAATATTACACAAATTTGATCTCAAAGGTGAATACCAAAGTACCGTTATTTTTAAGTTGTCATTGATAAATAATTGTGACTAATTATTAATATTATAAATAAATCGTCGTATATGAGATGCCCAATGACTAGAATTTAAAAAAAAACGAGACTGTTGTTTTATACGGGCCACAGAAAGACACATGCATCAGTGACGTCAGAGCAGGCTAGAGTGAGAGGGAAGACAAGCGCATGAACCCTACCGTGTCTCTATTTACTGTGTCCTGAACTACTAAACTGTTTAATCCATATGAGGGAGATCGATGTTGAAATTACAATAAAATAATTAACAAAAAACCTTTTTAAAAAGAAATTTTTTTCAGCGGTGTACTAAAACGAATAAAATAAGTTAAGATTTATTAAAGTAATGCAATGTCAAATGCTAATATCTCCATACATATTTCACATTAGTGGATTCTAATAAAAATAAACGTACTTACTATCTTTAACGCTGAAAATGATTTAATATATTATATTGAATTATTTGTTTTCAAAACGCTTGTCGCGTGAAATGTTCATAAAAGTGGATACCAATTAAATTCACTGGACAGTGACGAATTGTTAAGAAAGTACTTGCCGAAGTATGTATTTTATTTACGATTCGCGCAACACACTTTGTGAAAACAAATAATTAAATATTAAATTATTTTCACCGATAAAGATAGTAAGCACGTTTATTTTTATTAGAATCTACTAATGTAAAATATGTATGGAAGTATTAGCATTTGGAATTGCATTACTTAAAAAAAACGTAAACTTATTTTATTCGTTTTAGTACATCTCTGAAATAAAAGCTAGTTTTTAAAAAGGTTTTTATTTATTATTTTATTTTATACATTTTAGTATTAAAATTTGTTTATTTATTTGTCATAATAATTAATCTTGCTTGTTCATTTGTAATACTAAAAAATACATTTTAAGCACAAACCTGTATTAATATAATTAAATAGCATAAATGATACAGCATCCGTGAGATACGTCTTCCGATAGCATAAACATCTTTTGAGAAACAACCGTAATGATAAGATTATAAGTTAAAACGAGAAGCATAGGTTATGCAGCACGATAAATAATGGATTCGATATTTGGAATTGAAGTACCAAACGTATGAACGTTCTGGTATGAGTGAGACGAATTTTATTTCAGGGGAAGCTTCCCGGAAATAATTCGCCGCGAGTTATCTCGGAATAAAATGGTCATAAAAAACTTTTAAACGTGTTTATATGAAATAGACACCATAAAATTGCATTGTCAGTGGGTTTATATATGTGTGCCAAATTTCAGTTCAATCGGTTGAGGGGAACTGGTTTAAAATTCAGTTGCAAGATTTGATCCAAACATACCAACTAACGAGTGAAGCAAAGTAAAGCTTGTAAAAAACATGACTAGAACTTGAATATAGACTCTACGAAACATGAAATCCTACTTTGGATCACTAAGAATTAAGTTTTTCACAACATCAAAATAACCACTTCAGAATGGTGTGAAAAATGTGTTAAAATTGTATTTTGTAATATTTCTCGGCTTTCGCGTAGATGTATTTTGAAGTATTTACATTCAGAAAAGTCCAGAAATTTTGCGATCCATTTCTACGTAACCAGATCGAGCAAATCACGAATAACATGATCGAGCAAATGTACTTTAGAGCATTATAAATGTGTCGACGATTTCCCATTGTTTTATATTTTACCTTTTCCTTTTGGAAAATTTTAACGCTGCTTGTCTTTGAATGTCCACCTTATCCACCACGATGGGCAGTATTTCTCCGGAAAATGATTTACTTGAATCGTACCAAATGAATACGCTCTGGCGCATCCGACCATGCTGGTAATCTGTGGCATGTATTTCTTTACTTTGTGTGTCTTAGTGTTGAACGATTCGACCTAGCTGTTGTGCGTGAACGTGAAGTGTGAAGAACAAAAGAAAAACGTGATTGATTAGAGATTATCATTCAGTCTTGCGGTTCAAATATGCATTAATTTTAGTACTGCATTGTGTATTATCATATAATATTTATAACTGTTCTGATGTCCTGTTTACATTGTTAATGCTAACTACGAAACCGAGCGAAACTAGCAAATGTGAGAAAATAAGTGTCTACCACATTATTCACGTCAATAAAATATTCGCGCTAAATAGAAGTGAAAGTTCATAATCGTCATACATAATTTTAGTGACTTTCAATTTAGTATCGTATTAATAGCGTTGTGCACTAATAATAGCGTTGTGCATTTTGCAGGCGTTCTGCATTAGAGTATGAAGCGGAGCGCGAGTTGCTGGATGAGAGTATGCTGGCGTTGCAGCAACGCGTCGCCGCGCCGGAGGAGGTCCAGCGTCTGCGCGCCGAGGTGCAACGCGAGAGCCGGCGCTTGGACTCAGCGCTGCACCACACATTGGGTATGCTTTGTAACACTACTGGAGAGAAAAATCGTATATTTTTGGTACCTGTTTTAGAAAATCACTCCCCACTTTTTTTGCTTCCTTTATTGTGTTCTCTTGACGTTCATACTGCGTTCTGAAGACGCCAATAAGTAAGCCAACAGTTGGCTCTCAATGACTTGGTGACAGTTGTTGACTTCTCCAATTGACATTGATCTGTCCACATGATGCAGCGCATTGTCGCGATCAGTACAGCCGCAGTAACTGAAACGCGATGGCGGTTAGCGCATCCTCTGTAGGATTTCGGGAAGAAATAAAAACTACAAAGTGATATTTGCTCTGAATCCTGCGAGGTATTTATCGCGTTGACTTATTGCGTTCACACGACATCAGTTCACAAGTTATGCTTCTTGAAGGGAGGTTGGGGAGGTATGGGACGCCAATAGTTGACTTAAGTCCATTCTGCAAGATAACTTTTTGGCATGCCAATTGTGTGGGTCACTGACTTCTAAAATCACACCACTGGTGTCCACTCGAAGTCAACTACTGTCTTCCGGTCACTGAAAGCCGACTATTGGCTTGCTTATTGGCGTCGTGAAAGCGAGGCATTAAACACAATGGTGTTTTACATAGAAATAACGCATGCGTTTGGTCACCAATTTACTCATTCATTCACATTTAGTTACCATAGCCAAAAAAAATTAGGAAATTTATTATTCCGATGTCACTACGAACGTGAATCGTTTTCGTTGTGTACATTTCTTGTGTGTATCTTCCTTGACTCCGGAACAAACACTCTTAGCATGAGTGGGAGAAAAATGTTCGTGAACGTAACATTGTGTGAAGAATGACCAATAGATTCATTCACATATGATGTCAATGACGCAACGTCTCCCCTTCCTTAAACATCCTTCTTAAGAAAACGTGGAGAGTGATCATAGTCTGAAACTGATCCTTTCAAAAATGAGACAAATAAAACGTAGTATAGTTTGATATCGGTGAGGTGACACTAGTATTCATATTGATATAAATAAATGATATTGTCTAATTAATCTTGCTGATTTTATAAAATTTTAATCTTGCGGTAAATGTTTTACTAGTAAACAACACCATGGTTTTCATTTATTTATCTCTAAAAAGTAGTAATTAGGTCGACGGCCCTCTGTCCAATGGCAAAGCTACGTCATTTAACTGAATGTATTCACTGACGAACTTCTTCCGTAGGATTTTACCCTTAGGCCCTTGTTAGCTAAGCAAGGCAAATTCGAAAAAAAATAGGGACAAAGGTTTCTTTTTGTAATTTGTTGTACATACTGGGAGTGTGGAATCATTAAGGTTCCCAACGATCAGAGTTTCACAACATGAAAATATTTGAAGAAAAAGTTTGAAATTGGTTTCAGCTTCCAACAGTTGCATTTCCGTTATAAATCATACTACAGCCCTAAATTTTGTTTCATTTCCTTTGTTTCAAAACGATTTTTAATTTACTTCCAGCAAGTATTTTCTGTGTCTTCCTGATTTTCGATAAATTAGTATTGAAGGTTCAAAAACGTGGGTTCCACGTTTTTGGTTTACCTTCAAGTGCCTATATATTACGAACAATGGTTCAAATTGCTTTACTACTCGAAACAAAACTTGTAGAACAACATCTTATCTTTAATATCGTGTGCAATATATAGGGTTGTGAATTGATTTAAAAGGCTGGAGAAGCGCCGACGAGGTAGGGCCAAGAACTGTTTCCATGTGTTGATTGATATCTACTATTGTCAAGGGGGTGAAGATGACATGGAAGATGGTGGAATCTCTTTCTTCGGGAATGTGTTTGGAGTAGTTTAAAGGTAAACATACTAAATAACCTTTAGGGGTTGAACGGTACATTTTTCAGTTTCTCGCTAAGATCTCAAAAACGGTGGGTCGCATGAAAAACTGTACTTTTAGCAGAATTATGTTTTCAACAAGACTGTTTATATACATTTTCCCCCTACATTTCTCGTAGTTTTTGAGACATCTGCCCTCAAAAACCATTAATTTATGAAAAAAATTTATCACCTCCAATTTTTGTCAAATTTGTATTTCTAATACGTTTTACAGAACAAGTTACCTGAAAAACTTGTGGAACACGAAATTTACTTTAAATGTGTATGCCTATTTACTATTTTATCTTAACTGATCCGATGTTATGGCAATTTGAAACACTCAGATCAATTTGCACAGTTTCGTCAGTCGCAGTCAGGTCGTCGAGGGGTACGGACATCTTAGGAGCTCTCTCCTTTTGAGATAAGCGATTACCTGCGTCCGCGCGGCTTCGACGTGTGTCATTGGCGGTGGCGACGGTGTTGCCATGGGGGCCGGATCGTTATGAGCAGTGACTTTAGCTATTTTATTACTAATTAGCGGTGTTGAATCAAATCCAGACCCTGGCAACGAGGGAGGCCGCGGCGGCGGAGACAAAGGCGTCACCGGGGGAAGCAATGGCTACGGCAGTGAAGGAGAAAACGGAATTCGTCGACCGGTTAACAAGGGTGAGTCGTTAGTGTTGCTGCAGGTGAATTGTAGAAGTATACACAACAAAAAGTTAAAGTTTCTCAATTTAGTTGATATTTATGAACCAGATATTATTATTGGTACGGAGTCATGGCAATCGGAGGATGTGAAAGATTCAGAAATATTTCGTTCAGATTTTTCGGTTTTCAGACGGGATCGTGCGAGTCGTGTGGGTGGAGTTTTTATTTGTGTGAAAAACAGTTTATCGTGTTCTGTAAGCTCGGTAGATGAAGTTCACGAATTAATGTCTGTTGAAATTGAGGTTATTCAGGGAAAACTCTAGAAATAGCATTAACTTACCGCATGTTGACTGAGAGGGTGACTCAGATAGCGTTAGCAATGTACAATCATTAGTAAACAATCTTGTTTGGGATTGTGGCTACTGTCAGGTAGTGAAGCAACCGACCAGAGGGGAGGCTGTTATCGACGTTTTCCTCGTTCGATCGGAGGATAAGCTTATCTCTTGCGACACTGCAGACGGTGTAAGTGACCACCGCGCAGTTTTCTTAGAAGTCCACTGGGCTACTTTTCAAATTTCTAGAGAACAGGAAAAAATAGTTTATATAATAAAAGAAATATGCCAGATTTCCAGACTTTTCTACGTCAAAATTACACCAGATGGGACGGTACGGGAAACTGCGTGGAAGAAATTTGGTTAAACTTTAATAATATAAAATTTAAGAGCATTGAAAAATTTGTTCCCGATAAAAAATTAAAAAACAATCCCGATTCTGAATTATATAATAGTTACATTAGACGATTGAAAGCAAAAGTAAGAAAAGCGTATACAAATCGAAAAAAATATGACTATCAAAATAATCACTAATTTCTCTCTAAACAGCTATTAATAGCGAAGAAAAATGCTCAAGAGTGATTTTTACAGAAAATTTTCCAAATTAAAGATAACTGTTGGTCGCAATTTTATAAGTACCTGAAAAGATGGAAAGGGAATAAAGAAAGTACACCAGCGATAAAAAAACGGTGTATTCTACATAGAACCTCAGGATATTTTTAACACATATTATTCGTCGGTTTTTGGCATTTCCTCTAGCAATGGCATTCTAAATTTGACAAATAATTCCCATGTAAATGTTTATGTTCTAAATACTAGGATGCTGCGTCATCGAATTTATAATATAATATAAATAAATTAAAATAATAATATAAATTTCTAATATAAAAAAATAATCGGTCACGATAAAATTCCCAAAAACGATAAAAGTCGGCTAAAAGTCTTTTAAAAATCTTCAAATAAATGGTTTTATTTAAATAGAAATAAAAGTTTTTATCTATCTTTTACATGATATCCTTATAACTAACCTCATAAATTTAAACCCCTACTTACTGAATGCATAATTAAATGACATCACCATCTCATTTATGAATAAAAACGGGAAATAATAAAGAGAGATACTGTTGCTTCCCAGGTTTTATTTTTCTTATCATTAGCAACGGGCGTAATAATGATCATTACGTAAAATATTTTTCTTTTGTTATTTATTTTTATTAGTATCGGAGTAAAATCAAATAAATGAAGCAAAACATTTGTACTTGTTCAATCATTCATAGAGAGAGAATTTAAAAAATGGAATGCGAAAAATTTGTTGAAGTGTAGTTTGAATGCTTAAGGAGAGAAACATATTTTATTCAAAGCAACTTCAAGAAAACCCATTCCCACGAGCTTTCGTCTTCAGGAGCAATATGGTTACATGAATCGTTAATTCACGGAACTGATGAAATTATAAATATTTAACATACCCATATAACTGGTATCCAGGATTATATTTTCGTGATGTTGACGAGCCCTAAAGCCCCCCCCCCACCAAA
>NNCF01130520.1:198405-210042 GCA_002313205.1 Laupala kohalensis | reverse complement strand
AAATGCAATGAATACTGTTAAGATTAATTTAAATGGACTCAGCGAATAACAGAAGATAGCGAATGAAGAGTTTGCCTCTCTTCAAGTCTTGTTTCTAACATTCCTTCGAATACAGAATTTCTCACTTTCCTGACGAGCCAATTCTACATTATAATATTTCCATGTAAATTAATTTACCCTGTTTCGTTCATGTGGTTTTACGCGTTGATACACTTATGTTGTTCCTTTTTTATCTTTTTTTATTTTTGATACATTTGTCCAAATCTGTAGCATTTTTGCGCAGAAAAGGGAATGGATTTAAAGATTTTAACTTCTTAAAGTGGTGAAAATCATAATATATATCTAACAGACTTTTTCTTATGTTTTGTTTTTACTTACTTTTTCATATTGTTATTCAAAAATTTCATATTGTTTTGAGTATGTGTAACATTTGAACTATTACATTTTGGTATAACTATGAAATGGATGAAGATGGATTTATTACGTCACTTTGTTTATATTCTAGAAGGACTTATTTCGTTTTATGAGAGAAAATAATTTATAAGATAAGAATTTGAGGACGTTTTTTGACTTTAGATATTCGTAATTTCTGTATATACTGTACTGTTGTGACTTATCGACTGACGTTCATCAACACAGTTAATAAGTAATAGAGCCATGAACTTCTTGACGCGTTGTTGCTCTTGTATAGCAGAATATAGGTGAAAAACAACAAATTTTTCGAAATTTCCAAAAGCCGGGGATTGTTATGGAATTTATATTTTCAACTGGAGGTGGACGAATGTCTTCTCATTTGGTTTTTCTTGGCACCATTTTATGTTGCAGAAAATGGTATTTGGAATATCCAAAGCCAGAAATAAGTTAATAGTTATAACAATTATTTTCAGGTTTACAAATTTTTAAATCAAGGAAGAATGAGAGTTTCTTGCTAAAGAAAAATCAAAATATTTTAAAATATATTTTTATTGGATAATTAGTAATACACCGTGTATATTTGTAAATATGTTTATTTTTGTAGATTAACTGTTACTACGGTGAAGGAAATATAAATATGGTGTTGCACGTCTAATGAAATATCTCTTATATTTCTTTAGAACGGCCACACTTTGACGGCGACGGTAGTCTGTAAACTTTTTCCTTGTCCAACCCTGCGGACTACCGCCCACATCACCACAGATTGACCCTCCGCCGCGCAGGTAGAAAAGTTGAATCATGCGTAAGTTGAATCGTGCGTGAGCTGAAATGTGCGGAGCCCCTGGAAAAAGGCTATCGTGGTACCAATTTACAAAGGAGGTGATCGCTCATTAGTTAGATGGATGCAATTATCGACCAATTAGCTTAACCTCCGTGGTATGTAAACTGATGGAACACATCATTGCAGATTATTTGAAGAATACTTGGGAAAAAAATAATTTTCTACACCCTGCACAACATGGTTTTAGATCTGGATTTCATGTGAAAACCAACTTATTTCCGTTTGCTAGGACTTAGCTGAATCACTTGACGAAGGAGGGAGAACTGACGCAATAGTTATTGATATATCAAAAGCGTTTGATTTGGTGCCACATGATCGACTTCTTGCAAAAATCGCGAAGTCAAAAATTGATTCGCGTGTTGTCAAATGGATTAGTGAATTTCTCCGGGATCGCTCACGAAAAGTTAGAATAGATGGATGCTTCTCTAAAGAAACCGCTGTGACGTCGTGAGTACCTCAGGGAAGCGTTTTGAGTCTAGTTCTCTTTCTTGCATATATTAACGACATATAAGAGCATATCAATTCGGTAGTGCGCTTATTTACAGATGACAGTATTATATATCGGAATATTAAAGAAGATAAAGACCGTTATATGTTACAGTGCGATCTAAATGAATTGTGGAAATGGGCTGAGACTAATAAAATGAAAATAAACCCTCGAAAAAGTAGACCTTTTTGTTTTTCAAGATCAAAAATAAAACCTGCTCTGAACTATACTTTAAATTATCAGATAATTCCTGAAATTTCAATTTGTAAATACTTAGGTGTTATAATTTCTCGTGACTTAAATTGGACAGAACATGTAAAATACACAACGCAGAAAGCTTGGAGAGCGCTGAACTTCATGAGACGCGTACTTAGAAAAGGGAACTCGAAATATAAAAGAGTGAGACACTCTTTCCAATCGAAGGAAGTTCGCGCGTCTTTGTGCTTTCCTTAAAACCAACATCGGAGAGCCTGCATGGAAATCACTGAACGCTAGGCTCCACCAACCGAACTACATTAGTCGCGGTGACCACAAGCTTAAAATAAAATGTAGGAAACAGAAAACAGATACTAGGAAACACTCCTATGTGAATAGAACCATTGTAGACTGGAATAACTTACCTGCAACAACACTTACGAATTTATCAAAAAGAGTAAAATGTTTCCGCAACCGTCTTCTTACTTCTACAAAATAGGAGCACACGTGAAGTGCAGTGTAGTGAGGTGGAGACTAAGGATATAGAAAATGCTCAGAGCGAATAGAAGTGCAGTGTAGGTAGTGTAGTGTAGTGATGTGAAGTGTGCGTGACTGTTCACAGCAATCCTGTTTTGGTGTCATTGTTTATAGTTATTAATTTCTTTTATTTTATATTACAGCAATTATTTTTACGTTAAGGTTATAGGAGGAGTAATGATATATGTGTGTATATTGAAGCGTCCTTGTACGTATGAGTGTGTGTCCGTATCTGTTTGTAAGTGAAAATGTGTTTCTGTACGTATGTGAATATTCATACATAATTTAGGTTTTTAGTTTCTTAGATGTATTTTCTTTCTCGCTTCTTGCCTACTAATTTTCTAAGCATTTTATTCCGTGTGTGCATTTTATAAATATTTGGACGAAGATTTTTTTTTAATTCACACTATCGTATTATGTGTATTCTTATTACGTATTATTATTATTATTACTATTATTATTACTATGTCTTCGTATTATGACTATCAAGTTTCCCATCTGCCACCGAGCATTGCTCACTTGCAGATTAATAAATTATTATTATTATTATTTTGAAGGAAAACCGCACATTGCAGTTCCCATTTTTGGAGGATTTTTTTTATCATTTTCTAATTGATTTATATTGTACATCAGTAGGTAGAAAGAATAGGGGGTTGGTGGTATAATAATAATCATTTATGAAAAATTAAATTTCGCAATAAATTTTTACAATTATAACCATTGAAAATAAGGAAAGTAAAATGGACGGCGTTGTTGAGCAGCATTACGAAACGATAATTAGGAAATTTAAATAAAGTAACATTATTGAAAACATACTTCATTTATGATATTGACAAAAGTGGCAATATATTGGTATTTTTGCACGTTTCAGAAATTTTGTATTTATTGGTAAATACTTGCTTGGGTTGTAGCATGATTTATAACGGAGATGCAACTATTAGAAGATAAACTTCAAATTTCAAACTGTTTTGTCAAATATTTCCACATTGCGATACTCAGGTCAATGGAGAATTTTCAGGACTTTATACTCTCAATATTTACAACAAATTGCAAAAGTGAAACCTGTGTTCCTAATTTTTTATGTATTGTCGATTTTTTTGTCTGCTTTGACTGAAATGTCTTGCGTTCGCGCTTTCTGTCTTCGTTAACTTTTCCAGCAGGGCGAGACTTTCACAAAAATACCATTTTATACGACACTACTGCAAATAAAGTTGCTGTAAACCTGAATATATAGCAGTAATTCAGTAGTAGCGTCTTTACTCTCACCATACCACTAGAACGGCCGAACTAGATGCGGTGTTCTACTTGGCTTTCCCATATCTTCTCCAGGCAAGTATCAATTCGATGACTTAGGTTCCCCTGCAACCCAACATCTCTCCTTCCCAATTTCCTCACCCAAATTATGGTTAGGTGGAAGAGCAGGCCTCGTTGGCGTGAACATCGTCGTAAGACATTAAATAAGTAAAGTACCCCTACCATCTTCGTCCGTGACATCACGTCGCCGATTCCATTGAAATTTCTTGCCAATAAAAATCACTCAAATTTCGCACTACCATCCCGATATTTATTAGCTTAGAAAATTCTCTAAAGCACGAAAATACGCATACGCTAAGTGCAAGTCTACTAAAAAAATCAAAATTTGCTTATAACAAATACAACGTAACGAACATTTTTGAATGCGTAATCATGATTGTGTAATGCATAGATCATAGCAGTATCGTTTTAATAAAATGGTCAGGGCTACGGACATTCAAACCTATTTACAGGATACAACGAGAGTACCCATTTCGAGAAAAATATTAAAAGTTTAGTTTATTTGCAAGAATGTCGGGGAGGGCAAGAGTATTGATGACACGTTGAGGAATTACCCTAAAATAAAATGATGTGCATGACAGCCGTATTGATTGGGAACTGAAACGAGATTCACCGTTTAGCGCCCTCTCTCGCCTCATCGTTTTCATCAAGCTTTTCCAACATGAAGATATTCTTTTCCGTGAATGGTAGAATTGTGGTAAACAACTATATTTTTGCTATATAAATAAACTTATTTATATACTATATAAATAAGCGCTATATTTTTGAAGTAAAATTCATTTTGCCATTGAGGTCCATCCTTCTTAAAACATATAAAAGTGACATAAAAAGACAATAAAGAGATTGAGAAATCAAGAAATACAAGAAAATAACTATTCAAAATAGGACAAAGGATGTTTAAAATAGGACAAAGGATGTTTGCGACATGCATTTATTTTACTTCAGTATTGTCGTAATATTTTCGATTATGACACAATAAAATATTTCAGGAAAGGGTTATATATCTTATTTTTAAATAAAATTGGAGCAAATAAATCAATTTTTTAAACAAAAAATGATCCATCGTCGGATGATGTCCGACATTTTAAAGAACAACCCACATTTTTGTTTTCAAATCCCGCTACAGAAGATTTAAAAAAAATGAACATTTGTTTCACATTTATTGTGGTCGTATATTTTTTAAAGATACGTAAAATGATTCTCTATCGTTGTTAAGAACTCATTTATTTTGTAATAAAAAAATTATTTCGAGTAAATAATATTTTTGTCTTAGTTTTATGGTCTAAACACCCATGTTGTCTACTGATGTATTCCATTTTCGACACTGTCGACTACTGATGCAAAAACTGAGTTTTGTAAAATATATTTTTTGTTGCAGATCCATAATTTTTAGTTTTAAAAACAGCAGGGAAACAGACCAAGTTGGCGAAGAACGGAAACGAAATTTGCATGCTCAGATTTCAACAATTAACAGAAAAAAAAAACTTACCATGAGATGTCGCGATTTGGGAAATTGACTTTGGGGTGGAACTTCGCAGGACTTTTTAGGAAATCGCGTCTTCGCCTTGTTAGTAAGATTTTTAGTTAGGATTTCGAACATATATCCTATTCTTCTTACATGTTGACACACCGATGTTTATCATGGCAGCAAATGTACATTAAATATGTGCTTCAAATTGCTTTTATGGCCTATAGCAATAATTTCATTTATTTTGACAATATCTTTACAATAAATTGTGTACAAATTCTATTTTCATACTCCTTATCAAAAGAAATAATAGAATAAAAAAGGAATAAAATGAAATTTGATTTCAAAAATAAACTTCAAAGAACAAATTGTAGATCACATAATCATGCCACGTTGATATTAATATACTTTATTGAAATTAAACATAACTAGCTGATATGTAACCACACTTCACACTTTTCACCACTAATCAGATAAATAATATATGTACAGACAGTTTGTGTTGTTATAAAGAAAACCTCTACGAGTACTTTTTTGATAACTATTTTTTCTTCTTTTGTGTACAAATTCTACCAGCTGGTTTTAAAGGTTGTACTTTTGTAAAAGTGTGTGTCCAAGTACATTCAGCCTTCCTCTGGGTGTGGATAGTGAAATGAAGAAGCTGAATCCCTAAGATGCTGTCGTGAAGCAAGCAGCGCTGCGGTTTTACCCACAGTTAAGCGAGCGATGGTTGTATTCGCTGAGTTGACTCAAAGGGGAGTTGAATAGCTTGGGGAGATCCTGACGGAAAACTACGATCCGCCAACCCTCAAGCACCTTCTCATCTGGAAAACCTCACCCCGGGGCTGCCAGTGAGACTCTCGCCTCTCCTTCCACCTTACAGTGTAGGCCTTTCATTGGGGCTTATATGTAGACTGCTCAACAACTCTCCTGTACAACCTCTCTCTCTCTCTCTCGCGCGCGCGCCTCGAAGGCCACGGTGACCCAACAAGTACCTCGAACTCAGGTCTCCGCCGTCATCGCCAGCTCACCACAGATCATGTGTAAGTTGTCACTGAATAAACTAACTAGTCATGAATGACTCTCTCTTACTCACCTTCACTTCCTCTCACATTCCGCTCGGTAACCAGGTAGAGAACAAGTAGGTCTCATTACCGCCCTATTCTCTAATCACTGCGACCTCCGCCACACATTCTGAATCAGGACTTGTCGGACGCAACACTTGGTGTATGTGTGGGGTCATGTAGTTCACCAAAATAATGCGATGTCACTGTATCTTCGTTATTCTTTCTCCACCAAGAACTGTCATTAGCGTGTATGAATAAAAGTGAACCAGAAATGATAAAAAAGTAAATATCAAGGTTCATTTCATATGGTGTGACATACTTAAGAAGATGACTCATGTTTCACATTTTGCTTGTTTGCTTCTCCGTGACAAAAAAGTTACGTCTTTTTGGTAATTTGCTTTCCTGTGAGGTACAGTTTGACCATAGAAAATTTTCTTTTATCTCGGAGAGTTTGATTTTTTTCGATTGCAAGCATTCTTTGTTCTTTTAACGAACGAAATACTGACATCTTAATGTAAATGTGACAGAATAATTATCAACCACCTTGTAACGTCTCACGTTTGATCGAAGCAGAATTGCCTTAACCAATCTCCCCACTTGTAACAAATTTCCATTACATGTTTCCTTATCCCATTTCACGGACCCCACACACCCCTTTTTTTTACGCAAAATACCTCGTAACCGATATTTCGAATACATATCGAGAGGGCAGGGACAATGTTGAGGAGTTCTTAGTGGCAGTCAGCTAGTACGGCATCGAAATATGAAAGAAAACATCGAACATTTGTATAGCGTCGAGAGAGTTTAATGACGGCATGGAACCGAAACGGAAAGGATTTTCAATACTAAGATTAATCGCATTAGTATTTCGCGAAAAGATGGCTGTTGTTCAAGTTGTAAGTGGACCATTGTTTCTAATGCCTGGATAATGTTTCTCATGGCATTCGTAGAAATTATGTATATTTCATGTGTTTTTCCTTTATTTCGACTTTTTCTCTTTTTTCGTGCAAGATTGTTTGGGGGAACAAGGCAAAGAGATTTTGAAATTGATGAGTTATCGACGCTAATGTGTAATTCTTTGTTTATGGGAATACATACCACTACTCTCTCTAGTAGTTTACATAAATGAAACCACTAAGGATAATCATTCAGTAATTCTTCTGTATAACATTCTATTAAATGGAATAAAAGATAGTACTATATTGTATCTCTCAAATCCACTTTTAAAATCTTCCTACGGCATCTTCGCTTCCTTAATTATTTGGTATACTTTAATTTCAGTACAAGAAGTTTTTTTTCAGATTTCACTATACTTTTTTGAACTTACTCTAAAATTTCTTTAATAATTCATGGTAATAATTTGGATTATACTTTGTATTCATTTCTTTTTAAAATTCAAACTATTATTCATCGCACTATAGTCGACTTTTAATTATGATTGACTTCAATTCATACATTATTTTAATAAACCATACACAAACTACGCTGTTAGTATAAGGGAGATAGTCCACAAAAATCGACGAGTGAATGTTTGTGTTTCTCATAACTTAACCGGTTAAAATATTAGGCGTGACAAGCCTGGGAAAGAAGGTCCGAATCTAACTTGGTAGGTAAAAAAAAGTGCTTTAAATTTTCAGTTATTTTAATGCACCCTACTAATGGTTTCTTATTATTTATAATAGTAAGCTCTCATTGGTTCTAAATCTGGGATATTATATCGTAACTCCTTTTTGATCCATATGCCTTTCAAGGTTTTCTCTTCAAGAATTTCTTAGGAATTGATGTGATGGTTCCTCCCTTGCTTGTGAGGAATGGTGTAGTTTATTATCCTCCCCGTGGTCGTACTCGCTCATTTACACATTTCTGGCAATAAATTATTTATCGAAGTGAAATTGAAATTATTTATATGTTAGAAGATGTCTAGTTGAAAGAACATTCGTGAAGAGGATCAAAAACTACAAAATAGGAATTATATGTTCGTACACCGCATTACTGAGATCATTAAAAGATAAACACATACTGAAAGTGCTGTTGTAACCGACTCTATACCCACTCCAGTCGCGTAATAAGGAAAGAAAAGCCCCCTGCCCGCGCTGCCAGGAAAACAAAAATCCCCACCATGCAATCTAAGGATACTTTTGGAGGGGTCGCTCCACCTACAAACAATCACAGATTCAGAAGACATCATTCACTTTCAATATTATTGACACTTTCAAGACGGACAAAAACTATTGCATTTAAAAATAGTTTACTCTATCTTACTGTAACTATCCTATCGTTTCTCTTCAAAATTTTCTACTCATTTGAAAAGTGTTTGTATTCTCTGATCTCGCTCTAGCTGAATTAAATTTCCCCGCATTTGTGGCACGTTGACAGCCGTGTGAATCACGGGTGCTTCACACTTGCTATAGTCAGCTACGCCGCGTGAATCGCGCACGTTCTTTGAGACCGCGTCGCTCAGCCTTGATTCACGCTAAGACGTATTTACGTAGGGTAATGCTCCACGGCCTCCTGAACAAATGCTATTTTTTAGAATTTTTTATGTGAAGCACGTAATGCATATATATCTAAATGTAAGTTTTAAAAAATATTTTACGTGATTTCTAATAACATAAATGTACTGGAAATGAAACAATTGCTTTTAGTTTCAAGAATATATTTTTTCTCCTTTTAAGTAGGATTCAATTATAAAGTACAGACGAACAGAAGAACAAGAAGATGTATTACAAGAAGGGAAAATCGATGTATTACATTCTACGAAAACTACGAACTCTACGATAAGATGCGAAATGTATTTGATAGAGTCAGCAGACCGAACTCAAGAATAATCACTGCAACAAAGGTCAACTAATTGTTGTAAGTTCCGAAAAATGTCCGAGTTGCGCTGTCAAGGACGCTTGCACTGCGCGACGCGAGAAGGAAGTTTTGCTTGCAGGACCGCGCGGTGCAGAGTGATTCACGCTTCTAATTTATTGAAAAAAGATAAAAAATAATGTCATTTATCAGCTAAAATATTATCTTTCGCTATTTTACACCCATTAAAGCACAAAAAATGATTTGGCTCGGGGACAAGAAAAAATATTTAGTATTGCGGCAGTCAACGTGCTGGCTCACTGTGGAGCTCTGTATTTATCAGTGACTATCTGTTCTTGAGTCTTCTGAACTGCAGAAAATATCTGAATCTCAAGCACCGAGAGAACTTTTTTTCTGACTGGGTTAAAAGAAGGCAGCGCTCGTGTTTCTCCAAATGCTCAGCCCCTTCATACCATAAATACAAAGACATCACAATATCCAGGCAACCGACAATCCACGTAGAAGGACATGGTACCAAGTACACACTAAATGCCTACTACTAAACACTAGGTATCACATAATACCTAACAGACTAAAACGAAACATTAATCTCAAAACAAATATGACCGCAATGTTATTTTAAAAGAGACTGAATAGCCACCCCAGATCCTTAAGCAGATAAATTACTTAATGTTAAAAAAGAAATTATTTTTTTCAATTATTATATGAATAACCGTTATCCTGCGAATAGTAAAAACGAACTCAAGTTAATAAATTATACGCATGAGATCACCCCAAAAACGAATAATCTACGGTATTATAACTACTATAGAATTAAATATTGAACCAATCAACCATCAACATGAAAAAAAAAACTCCACTCGCATAAAAACTGGAAACAACCACCAACCAACCTCTTGGAACAAGCGTATAAACAGAAAGAACGTGAAGATCCATCCGCGGCTCCTTAAAGAAACATGAGATCGTATTTCGCGTTTCTTTTGTCCACAAATTACCCGCAATGCATTGCATAAATATTACCTCCGTCATTCTCCCATCTTCAAAATTCAAATGGTCCAGTTTTATTGACAGAGTTTATTCAGTCTCTAAATGTCTCGAAGTAGAAATATGCCGACGCATCTGGAACACAATTATGGTGAATTTTTCTGCCCCGTTTATTTTTTATCTCCTTTGTAATTAATAGGTCACTGGATGAAGAAGTATGATCTCTAGAGAGTGAGATAATTGATGAAAGTCTTTCTACAGTCATTCGTGGTATGTTATTCCAATACTCCTCACCAATCGGATGTTTGTTAAAATATAGTTTTGAAGTTGAGTTTAAGTAATTTATCGACTAGAGCGAAATTGTTAAATATTGTTAAAAATTAAGAAGAAAACTGTTTTTCGACAGAAGTGAGTGAGGCTAATTCATGAAGAGTATTTTCCAATACATGTGTTTGAAAGTATAAGAGAAATAGTGTACTGCAAAGATACTCATTAAACACAATATTTTTCCCTTCTTTGTATTTTTTAATAATTACTTTGGGAAGTATGCTCATAGTGAATTAGCCCAAAACTTTTCTCGCTAAACTATATGAATATACAAAAGTCAATAATCTAATAATTTGCTCTGTTAATGACCAAAGTTAGTAGTGGCATAAGACCATAATACACTTTAGAGTTTTTTGTTATTAATGAGGAGGGTTGCTGTTCTGGACGAAAATCAATCACCGAAATGAAGGTGCTAAACTTATTCCTACCAAATACATCTCTCAAAACGTGCACATTATGTTAGTGAATGCGTTGTCTGCAGAGTAAAGAAGAGGAAGTGCTACACTATGCTTTTAGGTGCGATTGTCATGTATGTCTCACGTGGTAATTAAATATACATTTGTATAATAATGCCTTAAGCATCCAATGACCACGTTCAGACTCATCTGTTGTATTCGTATCCGATTTCAGCAATTCAATTGAGTTCTGTGAAGAAATGAAACATTTCCTAGTAATTTCCCGGTAATCCACGAAAACTAAATAAAACAAAGGAAAAATGACTAGAGGACAGGGCCAGGAAACTAGATAGCCGCTAAATGTATGAGGTTTGAAGCTTCAAGTAGTTAGCATAGAATATTTACCAGACTGCGCTACCAGTCACCCAGTTTGTCCAGCGCTCAATAGATGGCTGCAAGATCGTGTTCACCCTCCTCCTATTGGCTGCTAGAGTTCCTTGTTCGTTACATTACATTTTGCGTGTGGTGTTCAGGCTGTACGGTGCCGTAGTCCAAATCCGCACATTTAGTTGATTTTATATAGTGTAATGCCACGAATTTTTGTGTGCTGCGTACCGGGGTGCTTTAATACAAGCGGCACCCCGGAAATAACTATCCACGTCTTCCAGAAAGGTAAGTAATTCCCACCAGAAAGGTAAGTAATTCTTGTTGTCTTAGCGCCACTACCCACATGGACAGACGTACTTAGCTCAGTCGCTTTGCTGCGATTATTGTTGTTTGTTTATTTATTTATA
>NNCF01130520.1:172954-197064 GCA_002313205.1 Laupala kohalensis | reverse complement strand
AAGCAAAATGCCAACCCATCAATCTCTGCCTGCCTCTTGAGGAGTCAACCTTCTGTTTCTTCCACATCACCTTGTGCTATGTCTTCATTTTCTCCTTCTGAAATTTCATGTTATTTAATGTTACTTTCACTTTGATAGTTTATGAAAGTTATAGTATATTGTGGTGTTTGTAACTAGGTAATGTTTTTTTACCATGAGACTGATAAATCTAGTCACGTTATCCTATGGATATATAAAAGGTTTTACAGTAAACTTTTCTTTAAAATTAACATTGGCATTGGTACAAATTTTGTGAATTTCTTATTGTGAAGTCAGTCTTCTCACAGATATTCTCAGGTTGACAGACCTCTCCCATTTCCTTGATGGATTGATATTCAGTTTGTAGAATGGAAAATTTCAGACTTTTTTTATATTGTATTTGTAAATGGGAAATGTAGTGTGCTATTGAATTGATTAACACCTTTCTCATTTGTTAAACAGAATGATATTCAACTTGTATAAATCAAAACTGTATGGTTTCTTCATAGATTATTGTAACTAGTTTATACTATGATATATCTATCGCTTTTGATGACATGGTACTGGTGAATTGTCTTCATTTCTTTATCAATTATTTCTACTTGACCTTCATTAGATTTGTGGCATGTAATTCTCTCATGCAATGAGCGGAGGTATTTATCACACCACTGTGGCTTAAAGCAAAACCAAGATTCCATTGACTGCTTTCTATACAGCTTTTCTCATGTGACTTGTTTTAACAGTCTCATTTATTTATTAATGATATGAATAGTTGGTGGATATAAATAAATGAGTATCTTATTGCAAGTATACCCAATTTTTGTATACTGGATTGTATATTTCCATTCATATGAGAATGTCCTGAATCTTTATTATGAATAAATAGAATAAGAGCAAGTATGTATTTTCTTTGTGTACATTTCCTTTCAATTGTCCTGTTTTCATTTTCTATTTCATATGTGTAGTAAAATATTTCAGTTATACATCTTGTTAACTATTCACAAATGTTAATTTTTTGTAGGGAAAGTATTTTCAGCTAAATTATTGTGAAATTATGAAGCATGAGGTCGAGGGAGTGGGGTGGGTACAGTACCTGGTGGGGGAAGGGGGAGGGGAATCGGGAACTGCCACGCGCCCTGTGGCCGGTTTTTGAACTTGGTAGTTAGCATAGAATAATGTTAGGAGCGCTGAAAGCTGTTAATACACCGTTAGTATGGGAGAGGGGCGTCTGGTTTATAGTCTGTGCTAGAGGAGCAAAAAAAAGTAACTTATACTTTCTCATACAAGCTTCATGTTGAATTTATAGTTTGATAAACCATATTTTTCTTATTCTGCTCATCTATTTTACTTCTCTTGATCAAAATACCAGTGTGGAAGTCCTCTGAATATTTGGTGTCGCAACAAAATCCGACAGTGACAAAACCCCAAAAGCCAGGTAGAAGACTCTTCCTGTGAGGAGGGGGAGGGGTTAAGTAATTAGTCTGGTCCAGCTGTTATATTCATTTCCTATTCATAACTCCCAATACAAATTCCTAAAAAATAACCATTAATCTCACATATCTAAGTGACGTATCATTTTTCTCGTCTAAGATACACGACTAAAATAAAATTCGAATCACATTTCTACGATGCCTAGTTACTGCGAAAATCGTCAAGTTACTGGTACTATCTTGTGTACTCCCCACAATGTAAACTCTTCATTCGTGTTTCACAAGTTTTATTAGCTTATAAGAAAACATTAAATAGATAGTATTTTTATAATTATTGAATATAAAACTTTTGGAAATTTTTCAAGAAAATTTGCCATCAAAAGTCTTAATACTGAAGGGTTATCCGACAGTATTTCAGCAGAAAAAATTAATACAATGAACTCCACTCTTAATTATAATCGAAAGTAATATAACTCCACAGCGTAGCCGGCAGTACAAATGTAATTCATTAACTTCTTTAACATTCAGAATTCTCTCAATAACTTTCCGAGAGTTTTTCTCCCGAAACAAAAATAAAATACATTATCCCTGCTAAGAGATTTCATTGCGAGCATAACAAAAAATAATGACAACATCCTTTGTTTTCAGATTTAAAATAATAAATAGTATTATTTTTCGTATAACCATTTATATTCTCCTACAATCATTAGTTTAATGCCAATTAAGGGTTTAAGTTGAAATATACTCTATGAGATACTTCAACTCTGCGTCGAACGCTGTAGCTCTTAGACGACTGATGTTTTGTTTCAGAATAGAACAGCGTTTTTATATATTTCTTCCCAGCGTTCTTCTATTTAAGAATGGTAACTCTACATTAAAAGGAGGTTTAACATTTCGGGAATGTGACGTCGTAGGATTGTGATTCAAATTTTGGGTGTTCGTCAATTTCACAGGAGTATAATGAGCCGTCACTTAATAATGTAAGGTTATTAGTTAATTTAACAGAAATGTGAACTAGAACTTTGAGTTGGGAATAAAGGAAAAAAATTGACCACAACAGATAAGGAAAGGCGGGACTATCCGAGTACCTCTACCAGTGTAATTAATTTCTTTGCTGCGTTTGCCTGTGCTTTGAATGGTAGCTCAACATTAAAAAAGAGAGAATGGTATATAGGGAACGGGACGTCCTAGAAGTGTGATTCAAATTATGTTTTATTCGTCTATCTCATACGAGAAAAACGAGTCGTCACTTAAAAATGTAAGATTAATGGTTCATTTCATAGCAATATTTAAAAGGAATTAGAACTTGGGAATATAGGGGAAAATGACTGCAACAGATAAGGAAAGGTGGGACTATCTGCTAGTACCCCTTCGGAGGGTATTATCCTCGACGCAGGTAAAGGGATTAAGGGTTTAGTCACACATTTTGTCGTTTGGGGTTATGTCGCTTTCGGTTGTCACAGATCCGAATATTTCTGCCTTCACTCCTCATACATTTCCTTGTTCTATCTCTCCGCCGTTTATTTGTTTTATTTGTTAACTGGTGAAGAGGCGAATCCACATTTGGTCTCTTCGACGGAGGGCTTGTTTCAGAAGGTAAAATGGAGAAGGAAGAAGAAACCCAGGAGCCAGCCGAGGAAACGCCAGCGGGAGGAGACGAGGCAGACGTGCCGGACGAAACCGCTGCTGAGGTATGGGACGTATCAGCCGTCACAAACACTTGTCTTCGCATGGATTCGATATGAATGAAATAAGAATCTACTCAAAACAGGCATTTCTGTCTCAAACATGTAGTTTCTTTCAGATGAAAGGAAAAGTTTGATACAAAGAAAGTTAATATAAATAGCATACTGTGAGATTTTGTAAAAATATAAATAATGCGATTTTATTTCAATTAATATTTTGAATCATACGGTATAAAATAATTTTATCTATTGCTGTTATAGTGTGATACAATTATTTTAACATTTTTTATGACCATCAAAAATAGTAAATTTATCATATTACAAATATTCGCCTTTTTTAAGTCTGCTTGCCATCTAAAGGGAGTATCAGAAGCAACTTTTGTGTGAGCAAACAAATCTACCTATCTGTTATGCAGGACTAAAAGTATGAATCGAGTGAATTTTGACTTCGGTTCTCAACTGCAGAAATGTCGAGATCAATCAAAACATGTTTCTTTCCATAACTTACATAAAATTTGGCTTCACACGATGAAACAAAATTGTTTTTGGTCTTTACATGAAATATGAAATTCATGTGCATACTATTTTATATCATGCTTTCATAACCGATCCATGCGAGACCTTTCTTTCGCCAAGTGAGTGCGCGCGGATCCCATTTGTTGTAGTCCTCTGATCGACTCTTTGTGTGTAGGCTCTGGCCGAGGGATGGCAGTCACGTTAATATTATTTTTATTATTAATCTCTAATTAAGCTTGTTTTAAAAGTTATGAGTTATGAGCAAAATTCGGAATAATTTTAAGAGATCATTACAGTACAACTTTGATGAACAATTTTTGTATTGTATTAATTATAAATTTGTTGATATTTTGAAGATGTTATGTGAAGTAGTGAACTATTTTTATCTCAGGATGGCGCATGCCATGATTTCGTGTTTGGGCGCAGAAATGATAAATTCGCCACTGCCTTAGGATCCTTGATCGGAATTGATAGGATAGTCCCTCGCTTGCTTCCGGAGAGTATATTCGTTCATTGTCCTCCACGTGGTCATTCACGGTTGATTCATTTGGCGCAGGAAGCGTTGGCGCAGCGACGCCAGTACCTGCAAGTGCAACGCGACCGCTTGCTGGCGCTGAAGAAGAAGGAACGCGAGCGTCTGCTGCGCGAGAAGGCGACTCCCGCTGTGCCTCCTGCAGGCGACGACGAAGGGGTGACGGCGCGGCCGCTTTCTGCGCACACCGCCGCGCAACGAGTATTGGCCGGCCACGCGCGGCCCGTGAGCGCGCGCACACTCGCCGTGCGGCGCGCACTCGCCGACCGTCTTAAGGCGGAAGTGGTGGGCGGGCGCTAGACTTGACTTAGGCACAGTTGGGACTTCGGCTCCCTCCATACTCAACGAATCTGATTCGCAACCTCCATACCTTTACTCCAGCTGAGTCAAACCAAGTCAATTCAAATTAAATCAGCTCACTCCAACAAACGACAAAATTATATTCTTGATATAAAATGCTCCCAGAAGGACAACGAACAATCATTTTCCGTCACATGTCAAAATAAATGTCAACATTATATTATTAATAATACCACCGTATACCAATGTCCATCGTTTTTGGTTGTTGGTTCGTGTTTGATGGCAGAACATTCTGACGTGCCGAATCATATATATGATCTTGAATCGAGTCTAATTGAAGTGGATACGACTGGTGTGAAGGCGCGAACTCAGTCTGGGCGTACATAAAATAATTTCACGGATCACTGCGTCGATAGTTATTCAAAATAAAAATTAAAAATCCGACGTTTCAATCGAACCTCTCAGGTCGTCATCAGGGTAATGACGAACCCGTGTTCAAACAGTTCCCCTACCTATTCCTTCCACCTGATTGGTCCCCTGCTTCGTGGATTCCCCCCTCCCCTTCCCGCCTAGAATTCAAACACATAACTCAACTGTCCGAGGGCCGTTACTCAACGCATACATGTGCTGCTACACTCGGTCAAACGGTAAAACAACAAATAGGGGACCAATCAGGTGAAGGGGTAAGAGGAAGGGGAACTGTTTGAACACGAGCTCGTCATTATCCTGATGACGGCCTGAGAGGTTAGGTCGAAATGTCGGCTTTTTATTTTAATTTTAAACAACTATTGACGCGGTGTTCCGTGGTGTTATTTTATGAACTATGTCCTGCGGAAACCTGAAGAATACCATCAGTCTGGGCGTTCTTGAATGATGGAGCGCTAAACTGAATCTTGGGGAGTCAGATTCACCTCGATTCTGGTTGATGCCGAATGATTCAGGTTCATTTGGTGTGAAGGGAGCCGTACAGAACAATGCTACGAAGATATTAAACTTCTCACGATGTTCAGACGTTGAGTTATTGTCTATTGACCATCTACGTTTGCATTGAGATTGACAGAGTTTTGTTTAAGCAACGTTTTTCTTTTTCTACTTTATGTATGTAAAAGAATGTATGCATATATAGCAAAAAAATTCAGTCACTAAGTTATTCACAATATTTGCTGCCGCGGAAGTATTAAACCACGTGAGATTTTTATGGAAATATTTACTAATCTTCCTCTGCTTATGTGAGGTCGGTTGAAGTATGAGCGTCAATACTTAAGATGTATTTTTCTTTTTTGCAAAGACAACTATAAGTTTCTCTGAATGTGTATTCCTTGCTAGGTTCAACTTAATGTGATTCTTTACTTTGACTTCCGCTCACTGCTTCAGCTTCTCCTTTCGTTACCTCAAACGTTTACACTTCTTTGAAGATGAATGTTGCCACGCCATGTTAGACGATTTTATTTGTGCTCCATACGAAGGAAATTACCAGTCTTGATTTTTTGGCAGGACTATTAAAATGCAGTTTAAAATTTTGTCTAGTTCTAATCAACGTGATAAGTATGGGTCAATAAATTACGAATGATAATGCAGGGTCACTTTTGTCGTGATATAGGGAAATCACATTTCTCTGTCTCAAACCGCTTCAAAATATCAGGGAGGCATGCTAGGCAATTTCCTCAGTAGTTTACGAAGATTTGTTATTTCAATGAACATCTCTTTTCAACTAAATTATTTTCTCACTATGTTTTAAAGTTCGTGGGAGAGAAATGATTTCGTGTAATAAACGGTGAACTGGTCGAAGGATTTTGTTACAATTATCATATTTTGAGACTGAATGACACGAAGCAAGTGTAACGAACAGTTACTCCGATTAATTTGCATCTGCATAGATATCGCAATCATCATAGATTTGATGCTCGCTTTCATGAAAATCAATGTTCAGAATGGTGACTCTGTACCCCAGCGATGTCCCAACCGTAGGGGTCGAATGAGCAGCCGGATGCATTATCCGACGACACGTGTGCTCCACTGTCGACCTTCATCGCACATACGTGCTGCATCCCGTTTCTACTTCGTGTAACTTGCGGATTATTGATAACCACGTCTATATCTACATTTTTTAACATGGTATGATTAATAATAGCATTTCACAAGTTCTTGTTACAACTTCAGATCTTCAATTTTTGATCCCACTACCTGAGATACCTATGACAATTGGGTAGATGTGTTGTATATGCTGTAAAACGCTTTAATAAATAATACTACAAGCAATTGTTCTAATGTTTTATTTATTTTACGTACATTCCCGATCTACTCGAAGGGTAAGAGAATTTGGTGAGGGAAGGCAGCTGAAACATTGAGAAACTGGATAGAAAACTCGTACAAAAAGAAATTACTCACTCCTTTGTATTTCATAACGAATCATACCTTTGAAGATATTATTAACTCTCTAGCATTGAACTGAGACGATCTAATTGGAAATATACATTGGTGTATTTTATATTACGCAAGTCAAGACTTTTACATTAGCTTCTTCCCACTAAAAACAATATTATTCGTAGTTCAATATATTACACCAATTTTGGTAGAACACATACTTCAAATTTGGTTGTGATTTAAAAGTGCTTTAAACAATCGGCGATAAAGCGTATCATAAATATAGAGGTCAATGCAATTGGTATGTTTGTGAAACACACACAAAGTCTTGTAGTGCTTTACGATTTTGTGTTTTTTAAAAATATTTTCTCTCATCAAAAAACGAATAAATTATACATTGTCCTTAAAAGAGCTCTCGACGCGTGTTTGCCTTCCACCGCCATTTACAATTATTATTCAGAATATTATTTCTAAACATATAGCGACAACTATTTGAATTTTTGACATTATATTATATTTTAATAATATTTCAAATTTCAAATAAAAGACTGTAATAAGTTCATCTAGCGACTTTAAGCCCGACAAAGAAGTTAGTTTTAATTTATTATTTTCTCCTATACGTGGCATGTAATTTTTTTAAAGCGCGTCCACTGTGTTTACATGTTCATTATTCACAGTCCTACATGGCGGCTTGTGAATATATACACAAGACATGAGCATATATTTACAAGATTCAAAATACATATATTTATATTTTACAAGATTATTCATATATACATATGTTTTACAAGATTGAAAATAAATGTTTCTGGCGCTTTGTTTAAATGTGTCGAATCACGGGTGTCCAAAGAATATAGTGAACTAGATATGATATGTGTTTACATGTTCATCTTATGTGGAGAACTGAAATGTACTTTTCCTATTTCGATGTTGTTTGATAACTTTACGTCTGGTGGTCTTGTGAATGTTATGTTTGCTGAGGAAGTTTACATATCAGATGTTTCAACTGCCGCCTTTTGCTGATTGTTGAGGTTGCTACGGTCCAGTGTCACTTTTAAATAGTGGCTCCTATTGTTTGATACGTGAGCAGATGGTTTTACATGTTCACGCAAATTGTTTTTTTAGGTAATATCTAGAAAGCAAAAGAATCTTTCGTCTTGGACGATATTACTAATGAAAACAATTCCTTTATGTCTCATATAGCAAATTTCTGTGATTTATTGTTATGATACTGTTCCCAACGATACTAGAAAACTTAAATTTTTTAAAATACTTTAAATTCATAGAATGAACTGAAACCAGAGGTATAATAATAGTTACATAATATAGGGAAAAATAAGACAATATCATTTCTTCAACATAGATGGTGAGGGAGGGCAGCTGAAACATTGAGAAACTGGATAGAAAACACGTACAAAAAGAAATTTCTCCGATTTATCTTCATTCGACAGAAGTTTACACTTTTAAATTGCAAAGAATTTTCTTTTTGACTTTACTTAAAAATTAAATAAGAAAATGAATTGTGTGTTTTCTTTGAGTTCGTTTCTCAATAATTTGTTCATTATTTGAAATGGATTTTAAAGTCTACTTAATCAACCTCGTCCAAAAACCAAAAGACTGAATTTATAAATTAGAGACGGCACATATGTAAATGGTAGTTAAAGGATTTCTTTACTAAAAATTAGAATAGAATACTGGAAGATGATAAAAATATAGAAGACCAAACCAGAAATGACTTTTTCACTATATAATTTTTGTCACTCAATTCTGCAGACGGAGAAACGTGTTTGAGAAATTATGTGCTATGGTTTTGCACCACTAGTTTAACGTGGTATGATACGTTAGGTACAAAAAATTATCATTGCGCATACCATTGAGTCAATTTTTAATACAGTCAAATAATTTTTATTACAGTTTGAGTGTATTAAATACTCTAAAATTACCTCACAAATTGAAGTGCTCGCTTTTTTTACTATACAGATGATATGTTTTCATGCTCGAATCTCACTGGTTTTTGGAACGAACTTCACTTAATAGCGAATTTATCTTTATTTATGTATTTAATTATTTTTTAAAAATAATTTGGTCTTTATTTCTTATTCATATAGTAATAATAGTAATTAATAATAATAATTAATAATAATAAGTAATAATTATTATTATTTTTCTTCTTATTTCTCAAAGAGAGTTGTCATTCTTTGGGGAGTACAACATTGTTCCAGGTTGCAACCAGCTTCCTCAGGAACAAGTCCTCGATTACGTATCCCTAAAACACTGCGCAGGATGTGGGCTGTACCTCGCAGGGCAATTTCTTGTAGTTCCCGATCTTTAATCTTACATGGGAGTTTTTCAAGTTTTTTTTCCAACCCTCCCAAGACAGAATCTAACCCACGTATGATGATTGGGATAACTTTTGTCTTAACTCCCCACATTTGACTCATTTCTATAGCCAAGTACTTCTTCTTTTTCTCAGCCACTTTTGAGAAAAGATTTTCATCACATGGTATACTAACATCAATAATTTTACATGTTCTCTCCCAGTGATCTCTGATGATGATATCTGGTTTGTTGGCATTAACCGTTCTATCTGTACGAATTTGCTAGTCATATATTATAGTTATTTCTCCGTTCGACACAACTGGTTGGGCAGTGTGTTCATACCATTTCTTGCAGAAGTCTGGTACACAAATGGACTTACATATGTGCCAATGCACATAGGAGCAAACGTTATTGAGTCTTTGGAGGTATTCACTTTTAGCCAAAATTGGACAGCCAGAGACTATACGATCTATTTTTTCTGTCCCAGAGACTATATGATATATTGTTTCTGTCAAAGAGACTATAGGATGTATTGTTTCTGAATTATTATTATTATGATTTCGACATTTCTCTAATACTCAGCCCTGCCGCTGGCTATTATTCACCTGCCATTTAACATTTTTATTTTTGGCCAGGCTTTACTTTAGGAAAGGCAATTCAACCTGATCCCTTATTACCCATTTCATCCCTGCACCACTTGTTACACTATTCCACTAAACTTGACAAGTAGTATGTACTTATAGTTTAAAACGATAAAAAATTTCTAACTATATGGCACGTTTGCAATACAACTGCTTTTTGACCTCTTCTAGCTATGTTCGTGGGGAGTCCTAAATCTTCCAGAGTTTTTGGAAAAGTCTTTGGAAACTCTCCCTTAGCCGAAATCACTATCGCATAGATGTTTACTTTGTCCAGCTTCCAGATTGTTTTCATTTGTATTGCCAGTTCCTGGTATTTACTTTTCTTCTCTCCTTCTATTTTAATGACATTGTGAGTGAGAGGTACGGCGACGTCAATTAATGTTGCTGTCTTCGCCCCGGTGTTAATCACAACTATATCTGGTTTATTAAAATCGATGGTTCGATCCGTCAGCACCGGTCTATCCCAGTACAGGATAACACCGTCTCCCTCTATCACTGGTGGTGGGGTATACATGTAAGACGGTGGTGTTGTAGCTCTCTGCAGCATATTATACTTAAAACCCAGTTCTTGGTAAACAATTTTCGCAAGCTGATTGTGTCTGCAGAGGTAGGCGTTTTTAGCAAGTAGTGGGTACCCAGCCATAACATGCTCAATGGATTCACCCGGTCCTCCGCATTTCCTATACTTATCCTGGACATCCATCCGTAGGATATGTTTTCGTAGTTTCTCGTTCTTACTACTCTATCCTGGATGACCATAAGAAATCCTTCAGTTTCTGGGTACAACTGACCATCCTCTAGCCAGTCCTGCGACATTTTCATATCCAGTCCAGGTTCCTCCAAGAGCCTTGGGAGCTATCTGTGCAGTGCTTTACTCCGTGGGCTAACGCCTCCTTCTTCTTGCATCACTTCCTCCGGCAGTTCTGCAGCTAGATTGAGGGGAGTGTACCCAAAATCTTCTTCTCTTACTGCTTGGATTATATTATCATTCGAGGACCTTAGACTTCTTCTCAGCTTTTCTTCTTGGGCCCTACACATTTTCTTAATATTGAGAAACCCTCTTCCCCCTTCTTTACGGGGAAGATACAAGCGTTGGAGTGAGGAATTCGGATGCAAGTACCTGAATTTAGTTAAGAGCCTTCTCGTGGTACGATCTAGGTTGTCCAGATCGGTTGTTGTCCATTTAACTATCCCGAATGAGTAGGTCAGCGTTGGGACTGCCAACGTGTTGATTGCAGTGATTACATTTCTGCCGGATAGCTTCGTGTTCAATACTTTTGTGACTCTCTTATGTTTATCATGGCATACGGACTTCAGGTGGGTGTGATTCATTGATCTGCTTTGGGGGATCCCAAGATACTTGTACACATCCGTTGGGTCAAGTTCCGCAATCTCACATTCCGGGTGACCCGGGTATTATTGTTATTATTATTATTATTATTATTATTATTATTATTATTATTATTATTATTATTATATCATTCATCTCTATTGGTATTCAAAGAAACCCCAGTAACTGGGGATTACACGTGCGGTTCATAAATTAGTCACCAAGTTCCATACTAATGAATGATGAAAAAGTATTCATACAATTTGCAGTGTTTTGAAGGATAATTCTACGAAAACAATCAGTGAATGAAACGATTTAAAATATAATTTCCATTGAATATTGCAAGTCTATTAAGGTGTAAGTACTAAGTTAAAATCTCAAATTTGTCATATCTATTTGGTGAAAATAAATGGTATGATTAAATAACATTCATTCTAACAATTGAAACTACCGTGTAAATTTAAACACATAATTTGAAGAATACATTTCAGTTCATAAGAGGTTGATTCAGAATAATATACACACAGTTTCTAAGTGATGTCATTTTTCTGCTTCGTCAATTTTTGGCGGGTTGCTTAAGTTTTAGAACTTCAATCCGCAATTCACGGGTCGCATGCCTCCTATAACTTTCATGACGTTTTGCTGGATGTTTGAAGACAATAGATTATCTTGAAACTAGTTCTCCCTTTACGCACCATTTCAGTATTTTACAATAGTACGAAACTATATCATTAATGTGCGGTATAACAATAAGATGCTTCAGATATTTTTCGTATAGCAAGACGTTGTTTCGTTTTTTCCACCGGACGGTTAACAGAGAGTGTGAAAGTGGCCAAGTGTGGAAAAATTGCGGAAAACTACCTCAAAACGTGAAAAAGTGATAAAATACAATTATTAATGTGACCAGCCAGTTATGTTGACTGAAACTTGGACAGCTGAGGGCAACAAGACCGCCTAGTACAGCAGTCGTTAGAACAAGAGAATAATAGACAATCAGGAGATAAGTATAATAAAATGAAAGTCTTGAATTGAACGAAAAATATTTATTCAACGAAGCAGAGAGGATGAAGAGTTCATTCATTAAATTTCTTAATATTATTGATGCTTCACAGAGAAAAATATCTTTTACTGATGTTAAATAAATTCTTCTTCCCACAATATACAACAATATATATAAAACAGAGAAACACTTTCTATTAATACTAACAGGGGAACTTGCAACAAGTGCATGTCGAAAGTGGTCGTGAATTTTTTATACTGAATCATATCATATACTGTCATTATCATATACTATCATATAATGACATATATTATCATATATGTCATTATCATATACTGTCAAAATATTACGAAGATGAAACACAAGAAAATGGTAAAAAAATCAAAAACCGATTCCTTTCGCACGGCGAATAGCCATATAGGGGTCTTGTGCAACCCTAAATGTATGCAGATTCGAGCAGCGACAGCCGAATTACATGGCTAGGCTTTGATTCGTTCTATTTCTTGGTATCTTAACCATTTAAAGAAGAAAAACAAAACGCGATTTCCAATTTTGCCGAAGACTGTTTTACATGTGTTTAGTTAACATTTTCAAAAACTTCTTAAGAGAAATAATAAAAACAATATAATTTGAAAAGAAAGAAAAAAGTTAAATTATCAATCTAAACTCTCTGTACTTCATTCCAGTCAATTTACTTTTACCAAACCAACTATCACCCGAGCTAATTTCCGAATGAAGGAAATAAGGAAAATAACGCTCTTCTCTGTATCGATGTATGTCTATGTGTGTATTAGCCAACAGCCATATCAACGTATAATATTATTTATATATAGTTCTTACAATTTAATTAGTGCATGAATATTGAAATAAAATTTGAAATATTGTTTAGTTTTTGTTTCTTCATTCACTTTCTGTTTCATGTAGTAAACTTAATTTTCCTCAACATTCATAATTTCAAGCTGAAGAATAAATAATCTGAAAACTAGAGAAGGGTAATAACTTATATTGTTTAGGAGAGTGCTAATGTGTATAAAGCGAACTGCTAACAAAATGTGTTTCGTTTTTCTTAACTAATTTTTGTGTTCCACTGATACTTTAAACGGTATAATTAAAAAATTGTTTCGATAATTTAATACCAGAAACAAGAAACAAAAATATAAATTAATGTCTCACAAATGTGCGAAAGATATTAATTTTAAAGTGATAGATAATAAATAATAATAAATTTATTGTCAAAAAACAGTACAAACTGCGTATAGATATTCGTATTTTGTTATATTAACAGATTCAGTACGTGAGAAGGATATTGAGGTGCTATCGCGACACGCAATTCAAAACTTATAACAGCAGTACGTGACCTTTTAAAGCAGCAAGTTTTAGACCTGTAGTAGAAACGATTGACTTTCCTCATGATTATCCAAAATATGAGCGAAAAGTTGACGCCAAAAATTGGCAAATTTCTCTATTTCTTTTCAGTGCCTTCCAGAGTGCCATCGTCGCTAATATTTTGATAGGGCTTACAAAGAGTTCATGTGTTTCAGTATTTAAAAAACCACATTACTTTTATTTAAATTTCAGAATTTTTTGCTAGATTTATGCCGAAGATGCTACCGAAGACGAAACTTTCGTTATTTAATTCAGTAGGATTTCATGTTCTATAACCTGCAATAACACCACTTTAGAATGCATCGATCGAGAGGACAAGCATAATTATGGAGAGAAATCACAATGACAAATTTATTATCTGTCATTCGTTATATTCGTTTAGAAATATTATATTTCAACACTCAATATTAGATCCCACTCTAAACCATATACCTTATTGTTTGTCGGACAGAATGTTAAAATACACTTTTTAAATTATAATTAGTTTGATATTAGCAAATGATAGGGTTGGTTGTCTTTGTAGTATTCATTCAAACGCACACATTGCGACTAATACATGTCTCCATTGCAAAATTTGCAAAATCAAATTTAAGTGTTTCTAAAGTGGGAATTGGAAGAGCCACATTACAAAGTGTGAATAAAGTACAGTTATAACGTAACTTAATACTTGAGGAAGCTAGGTTATATTAAAATAATAAAGATCTTCTGAAACGTTGCCCAATTTCGATTTTCTTAACACTACGTGTTTCGATTTTTTTCAACACGTTGAACAAAAATAGAAGTAATGCGAAGTTTTATGAATATATCAGACGATACGAAAATAAACTGCGAAAGCTTATTATCTGCTTAGATACCAACAAAGTTGGTACGATGACGCGTTATACGACGTTGCCCAATAGCATATTTAGATTTTTCAGCATCGTGAGAGCTTTCATGAAGATATCGTTAATTTCACTTCTCATACAGACATTCTCAGCTGATTTATGATTGAATTTGCTTTCAAAAATATCACCAGGGATAGAACCAGTGGCTTATAGAACGCAATATTCGTGGTAGGGCTTCTCTCTCCTGAGCCACGTCCCCCACGCTGTTGGGAAGGCAAATACACTTCAAAATAGTTCATTTTACACTCTTAAATTATTATATTCTTTAAATAAATATATTATTTGGAAAAAATTTCGTATTTGCATAGAATAATATATACAAAATTCTGCAAATTTTCTTTGTATAGTTATTTGTTAAAATCATTTCTTTCATCTACGACCGTAAGTAGAAATGTTTGCAATACCTTATCTTATCTGATCAGACGACCTCGTGATTTTCTGTGGAAGGGGAACTTGACTTACACGAGCTTAGCGAAGTGAGCCCTGCGAAGTATTCTACTGGCATGTCTCATCACGAGCACTCCGTTTGGGAAAAGGTGACTGCGTTGTTGGAAAGTGCCAATTTCTGTGCCTCAGCACCTACGCAATCACCTTTTCACGAACGGAGTGCTCGTGATGAGACAAACCACTTCCTATTCTTCTTGGTATACAGTATATCATCTATATAACTGTATGTAACCCGTCCTTTCTCCGAATGATACCATCTAGTCTGCCACTTTCTTAATGATTCTTTTGTCAATTTTTGTCGTGATTGTTTGTCTGTCCTTAGAAGTTCCTGGCTGTTAACCATAATTTTCCATTGTCTTTTTAATATATTTCGGAACGTCACTTTCTGCTCATGGAGATCAATTGGCATTATACCTGCTGTAACATTTAATACTTCCGTTGAAACTCTTTTATAGCATCCTGTCATTATCAAAATACATTGTTTTTCTATCGAGCGTAACTTTTGTTGAAATTGTACTGTCACTATCCGGTCTTCCCAAATTGTACTGCCATAGGTCAATATTTTGTCTTAGAGTATATAAAAGTTTTAGGTCCTGTCGTCTAATGTCATATTCGGTTATGCCAATCCCCATCATACTGAATAGCAAAGTCCTTACCTTTGTCGTCACGTATTTTTAGTGCTAGGCAGTCGTTCATCTAGCACATGGGTTCCGAACCTGGGGGTAATTACCCCTACGGAGGTAAAACAGCAATTCGGTAATTTTTTGTATGTAGATAATATATTGACAGATCAGCGCCACGTGGCTTGCGCTGTCTCGCGTTGCATGTACACTTATAAAGAGCGTGGCGATATGTGCGTAGGTAGGTAGACGTTCACTGTGTTCTATCCCTTACTAGAAGCTGCCACCGCCGTTCCCTTCTTGGATATCAAGACCATTTTCTACGGATGATAAATATTTGGAATATGAAGATGTGTCAACCAAAGTAGAATTTCTCTACTACACGAGGATAGCATTTTCTAAATGGAATTTAAAATTATGGCCTCGGTATTTTTTGGCGAAAAGTAAGTGCTGAATATTCTATTATAGCTGACAGAGCTCTAAGAAAGATAATACCTTTTGCTACCACTTACAAATGCGAGAGTGGCTTCTCAAGTTAAGCAACAGTAAAAACAAAGTCCAGGAACCGTCTCAATGTGGAACGAGTTGAGATGCGCGATAAGTGAAAATAAACCTAACATAAAAAATTGCGAGTGCAAAACAATTCCAATCTTCACATTAACTGACAACAATTAATTAAGGAAGTACATTGAAATTGTAATTAAGTATATTTGTGTGCAATTTTATGATGAATAAAGGTTATTTGTGTGCATGTGTTGTTTTATTCGATAACATTTTAAAGGGTGGTAAAATCAGTTTCCCTGATAGGAAGACTGAAAAGGAACCGCTGATCTAGCATAATCCCCAAATACTTATACGTCCGAACAATCTGCACGTTCTGTCCATTTTACAATATTTTAAAATTTCTTCTGTTGTTCACTGCATGTCCAAACCACATTATACACGTCTTGCTCTGTGAAAGCTCTAATCTCCGCTCCGCACATATTTTCTGACATCGGTCAATTACTTCCTGCGTACTCTGCTCTAACTTAGAGCGGGATTCAGCGCACAACCAAAGCCAAATCATCCGCGTATGCTAGAAAATCAATATTTTTCTTTTCCAGATCCCATAGTATACCATTCATCACTATGTTCCAAAAGAAAGGATCACTTGCCGACCCCTGCGGGCACCCCACCGTCATCTTCTTTATTATTTGGGTACATCCCAATTTCAAGATTAAATTTCTGTTTTCGAAATAACTCTTTGTCGTATTTACTAGATACTTGGACATATCTTTTCTCGAGAGCCCGTCTACTATTACACCCCGGCGTGCATAATCAAACGCTTCTGTTATGTCAAGGAAAAGACACGCTCAGTGTTTACTGGCTCGTTCTCTTATTTTTGTCACCAAGTACTCAGTGGGGTCCTCCGTAGATCTCCCTTTCGTAAAATCATACAGCCTGCTATTCATGGTGCCCTTCATTTGTAATTCTCGCTCCATTCTATCAGTAAGTATTCTATCCTAAATCTTTCCGTAAGTAGGAATCAATTAAATCGGTAGATAAGACAAGGGGTTTGATGTAGAACTAGCTTTCCCTTAAAAAAAAATAACTCAACCCAACTTATTTTACAACATTGAGGAATTTGTCATTCCTTCAAACATATATTATAGATCTCTACTAGCTCTGCTAATAATATATCTCTCCTCTTCTGAACCATCTCTTGAGTTATGCCATCAAATCCAGGGATCTTATTTCGTCGCAACCGTCGTGCTGCCTGCAAAACCTCCTTTGCCTCTACTAGTGGGATATCCTCATTATCATCATATACCCAATCAATTTCCTCTTCTGCATGACAGATGTTATTTAATATCTCGACCAATATGGAATTAATAAATTTTTTGTGGGGCTTTACGGCTCGTTGACACCGAGGTCATTAGAGCCCTTACAACATGTACAGGTAGGGAAAATGCAGTTACGCACTAGGGAGAGCCAACATGACTCTCCCCGTGTGTGGGACTCGCCGAATGACTCAACCATACCCACTAAAAAACCCTACTGAATTACAACATATCAAAACATATATCATTACATCAAAACATTACAACGAGGAAAATGAGAGATACCCTAGCCCTCGCAACCTACTAGCGTCGGAATCGAAAAGAACAAGAGGCGACCAAGGAAGATCAGGAAAAAAAGTTAAGGTGCCTGGCATAAGTAAGTGGAAGTAATGCCAGACTCAGCTCGGGGTCCCGTGTTTGNGGGGGGGGGGGGAATTAATAAAAAGAAGTGAGGGGACGAATTAATACAACAACCAAAAATAATTCAAGAATTTTTAGACTTGTAGCCGATGTAGTCAAAAGACTCAGTAAATGAAATAATTATATTTATGAAATGTTTCGTTTGATGTATATGTACAGTTGAAAAGAATAAGACTAAACAATTTTAAGTTTTCAAAAAATTTCATTTTGATTAAATAATTTTTAATTAAATAATATTGCTTCTACAGTGTGGAAAAATAAATTATCAAAGAATTCTGCGAGTTTTTGAAAAAATACCCCTTTAGTTTTTTCATACATGCATTTAGGGATGGTCATTCAAAAAATGAGTTCCAAAAATGTAATTGTTAAATATTTGGTACGGAAAGTCATTATGCCAGTCCCCAAAACATTCACTTTTGCGACTTTCCTGGCGGTGATATAAATTTAATCAAAAGATTGCAATGCATAGCAATGAAAATAATCAACTGTAAAAATTAATATAGATATAGAGATAGTATTCATTGGAAATCAGTCATTCAAAGGGTCCTGCTGTTGTATAAAAAAACAATATCATTGAATATGTCGATCAATGCTAAAGACAATTACAATTATGGAAGTTTTATCTCCGATACTCCCCTCCCCCTCAATAACTATTTATTAACGATGCATCATGTGTGAGACAGTTAGTGAAAAATTCTTATTATGGAAAATTATTGATCTGGAAAATAATTAATCTGAAAAATTATTTGAAAGAAAAAAACGTAATACTTGTTATACTGAAAAAATCACATTAATTTTCTGAAAATGATTTTAGATATGTTGCGAAAATTTTTACATATTTTATTTTATTTTTTAAAAACTTGGGGATTTAGGGCTCTTTATAACATTTTGCGTTGAATGTGCTTAGGTTTATAATGAATCAAATTTCCCCTGAAATGTAATCCAATAATTAATAATCGTTTATGATGGAGTAAATACATTTTTATTTTCTCCATGTCTCAAAAATCTCCTCAGCATAGAAATATATTAAAGCCTTATATTAAAATCCGCAATAACGTGTAAGAAGAAATGGAATTTGAATAATTCAAATTTGTATTTGAACGGTTTGGATTGGGGTATAATTGAAATCTTTGTTATTAATCGACTCTTTAAGAAACAAAACTGATATTTTGATTATAATTAGAAGATCCTGCAAGAGCAATCAGTTTTTTTTTGGTCAGCAAATAATATCATAAATAGTATCGACAGTAAACAGATACTAAATTACCCAGAAAATTCTTCAGAATTAATTTAGAGAATTTCCACGCAAAAGACCCACGGACATAAATGAGTTTTCGGTGACCGGAGTATAATTCTCCTGGAATAGAAATGAAACCCAATATGTTTGATCCAATAATGAGAATAGAAAAATTCTTCTATTTTGCCTGCAGGGAAAGTGGTGGATATGTGTTTTTAGTACAAAAGGGTCGACCACATTTCTTCCACCGCAGAGGAAAGTGTATATATATAGTGTTTTCCAGGTCAGTCAAACTTAATTTCTTTCGTCTACCTTCACTCAATGTGGTTCACTTTATATTTTGCTTTCATTACGTCACAATGTGCCACATTGTTGTGAGGTGGGTTCGTCATATTTCTTTCCAATTTTAACTTCCATATTGTGCTACCTATCACTGAAATACTGAATGAAAATCCTCGATAGCTCAATAGGTGAGCAATGGCAAAATAGAATGCTCGGGAACTGATCGATCGAGACATGCGCTATCGATCCGCAGCGAGTGCCGCAGCCTCCCCGCACGAAGGTGGAGCGCCGGCGGCGGCGGCGGCGGTGGTGGTGTGGAGTCACTCGTTTACAGTGCGGACTGCCACGGGATGTGAGCACACGACAGATAACGTTTATGGGCGCCGTAACGCGGATAAGATACGCGCTCGCTCTCTCAGCGGCGGCCGGCGGAGGCCCGACGGTGCGGTGGACGGTGCCACGGCGGACACGGCGCCGGTGGCGGTCCTTCGGAGGCGGCGACCGCTCTGACACGGAGGGTAGGCGACGGCGCGGCGGAGAGGGCGCGGATTCAATGGTTTATTAAGATTTTCAAAATAAATTGAAATTTCAAGGAATATTATGAGACGCGGAAAATAATAGGCTGTCGGAAATGTCTTGGAGGCGCTGCATAAACTGTGAGAAATAATTTGACAGTAATGTCATACAGAATTACAAGAATTTGGGAACTTTTCATTTTTGAATATTAAAGGAAACTCTTTTTTTACCGTTTTTATTTAGGTCTAAGAAAATTAAAGAAGGAAAATAATCATCACTTATTACATGGGAGCCTTGTAACGACTTTTTAAGGGACAAAGCAATATTTTGTATCAAATAATTAAATAAATAATAAATGAATTATGATTTTCCATTTTCGAAGCAGTCAAGTCTATTGAGTTAGTTAAAGAAGAAAACGTTTTGATCAATATAACATATAACTGATTTTATTATTTGCATTTCTTGTATGACATTCGTTGTGTTCTCGGAAATCCTTCGGATTTTTTTATCTCCGCTCGACAATATAATGCAGTATCTACTTTTTTTATAATATAATCTTCTAAATCATGATCTAAATTTTTTAGAAACCGAAGGGAGCTTTTCAAAATGGACACAAAAATATTTTTAAAGATTTACACTCGAGTCACATTACTTCGAATTTTTTTCCGTTGCATAGCTACAATATCTTTTAATTTCATTTTAATTTCTTAAATCAGTGGATCTACTTGTTTACGCGTAATGTCTCATATTTTTTCAGTTTATTTCCAACACGTTTAAAATTGTTCCAAAAATTTAATTCCCGAGTTGGCTCAATTCACCTTTTTATATCTTAATTTATCTCACAAATTTTGACGAAAACAGAAAAATAAACGAGACTGATATTCTAAATATGCTGAAAGACAACTTCAAATGTTTCGTGTGCTTGTTATTAAAAAGAAATTGCGCCCTCTTTTGGTAGCTGTTTTTGTAGTCGCGAAATCTATCAGTTGAGGACCGCGGACCGTTGTTCTGTTTTGTCTTCTAAGTTTGATGAAATAGAGCAAATCTATTCAATTCAGGAGAAAAGCAGTACACAAATCAAATGTCGTAAACTCGCTTAAAATACCCAGGCCATTATTCGCCGCCATGTCATTGTGGTACTTTTAATGTGGTATGGTTTTTGTGATCGGTGGCGTCTGGGATAGGGGTGTCTACGGGGGACGGTGAGCTAAGGGGTTCGTCACAACATTACTGATTACAACATTACGGTGGCTGATGATCACCGACAAGTCGTCCTTGGAGCACAACAAATTTAATTACTTTTAACTCATAAGAGAACATAACCAATAATATTATAAACATTCATTGTATTTTACCCTCGTGATTAATGAACAACAGACCTCGGGTAAAGTAGAATGTTTACACTATTATACGGTACAACTGCACAAGAAAGTACTTAACAGTTCTACACACTCAAGTAGTTGGCATGTGACAAGTGCAGAAACAGGGAAGGTTCATGCAGAAAATATCATAAAAATTGTTGTAATACTTAGTGGTTTCTCCATAAGTATTGAGTTTCTCCATTACATTCACATTGGATTTCCTGAGTTGTGAACTTTAGAGAATTAGACTTAGAGGATTCCAGATTACCATTCAGAACTCCTTAACGAGTCTGAAGTCATTTTTGACCTGCTTGCAGGGACGGTTCGACGAACCGAGTGAGCGTGCATACAAATTAGTCAAAAATACTTCTTTATTAATATTTATTTAACTGAAATTTCAATTCGCCTAATAAACAATTCAATGAAGGTATATTTCCATTAATTAGTAATATTGTGCATTTGATCACAGTAAATAAAGACACGGTAGAGATCACGCACATATCTTCCTTCTCACTCTAGTCCATTGTGACGTCAACGGAGCAAAATCCGAATGCTGCGTTGTCCGTGTAAATGTATTCGACCTTTCTGTGACCTGTATGAAACGTCTCGTACTTTGTTATTCTAACTATTTTGCATTCTGTATACAACGATTTATTTATAATACTAATAATTAATGACAATACTCGATATTAAATGACTTAATATCAACGTAAAAAGATCAGTTATTTGGTATTCTTCTTTGAACTTATATTTTTATAATATTCAAAACCCATATTTTCAGAATTGGAGGTGTATTATGATATATTAATCGATACAATTTATAAAGGTGTATCAATTAATATTTTGTAATACATAAAATAATAAATAATTAGTTTCGAGATTTTTATAGACCTTTACCATAAATATAAGGGAATCTTATATTTCTAGAGACCTTGTATCTTTCGAAAACAGAAGGCTGTGTGGATTAGGACGCGCGGAACCTTGGATGTCTGTCTAAATAATTTAAAGGGGGAAGGGTCTGGTGAGTCTCACACATAATAAAAAAAGGGGAAAAGAGGAGGAAAGAAGCAACCGTTGTTTCTTAACCCACACCCAGACACTTTGTAAGTTTATAATAAACATTTAGTTAGGGACATTTTGTAAACCCTTTTGAGGGATACGAGAAATCTTAATTTCATTTTTGGAGAGACGACCGAAATAACTGTCTTTGGGAAATGGGACGCGTTGAAATATGTAAACATGTACTGGCAATTTTAAGAGGAGATGGCGGTATGCTACGAGGCGTGAGAAGGGGAGGGGGAAACAACTTTGAAAATGCTTGTGAGGAATACGATGGAGCTCAGTTTCGTAGAATTAAGACGACGGGAATAATCTGCTTCTTGTAAAGCGACCCTTCTGCAGGAAGGAGATACACTTAGGAAATTGTGGGGACGAAGGATCTGAATTTTAAAACCTAAACAAGACAAAAAAGGGAGAAAGGAGTGGCGACCACACAAGTGTGCGCGCTTAGACGTTGATGAAGGACAGTTACCGTCGTATAGCAGACGTGACAGTTAAGTGTTATTTCTCAGGGGGTAGAGAAATGGATTTTTCCTAATAGAATGAATAGATCATTGTGAGATAAGTACGTCGCAAACCCTAGAATCGTAAATTAGTTGTCAATATAGGAAAAAAAACACACCATAAGACGAAGTAGAGTTTCTTGAAACAAGCTTCGTTATTGGTTGATAAACAACCACGTCACAGAAATTTTAACCAATTGGAGGAAAGCCACGTGAGTGAAAAATAGTTAGGAATTGGCTAAAAATTAGGAGTGACGTCACAGCTGAGTGGAGCTAGCTTGCTTAATTTTAACAAAGAAGATATATTATTATTTAAGATGGAGCAGAAACGCTCCGTGATCATCAGATCACTTAGAGGAGCTGAGTTTTTCACATCACCTCGAGATTATCGCTTTGGACTCAGTGACTTAGAGATTTTGTTCCGACAGCACTTCGGAATCAGCATTATTATATTATCACTTCTCTTCGGGATCATTAGCACGAGATTACTTTGAGTCTCATTACGAGCATTTCTCTGATTTTCAGTCCGAGAAGATTATTACCATTTCTAATTTCGAGATCGTTCTAAGTTCGTTTCGTTCAGTTTCGAGTTTATTCGGAAATTGTTATTATCACTATCGTTCATATGTTCATTACGAGCATTAAGAATATTATTCCGAGAATATTCTAATTTGAAATATTCTATTAACAAGACATACAGAGAACTAGTGACGAACGAACAATCTTATCTTATGGTGAGCGGCCAAATCGAACTTTATGAGAGCTGGTGATGCAGCCACTTCATCAGCAAGTTGTGCTTTGGTATGGGTTTGATTGACGTCCACCATCCGATGGAGGTATCGAGCTAGTAGGCGCCACAGCTTATTTGGGGCAACCGTGGGTACGGACTGGATTGATGATACAAGATGTGGTCGGGGCATCTACGCCTTCCCAGGAGAACAACGACATCCCATGGCGGTTTAGTGCTGTATGTAGCCATCATTTTCAAAGGTAATTTTTGAGAGGCTAATTATGGTACCTCGCTCGCATCCTCGTGTGCAAGCGAAGTCTCCTCAAGTAAATTGATTGAGGGCCAAATACTCTTGTGGCATATTGTGTCATTTATTGTGATAGAATTATAATTCAAGAAAAGTTAATTATGAACAGTGATTTCACCAGTGCGATGAACGTTGGTAAAAAGATTCTAAACCTCAGTTATTTTCAAACAAATTCAGTCCTTACGAAGTGATTATTGTAGAGAAATTATTTTAGAAAATGTTTTGTAGTAGTTAGTGCATGTATTTTTTGGGGGGAAGTGAAAGTGGGAAAGTGTGCAGTGTTATATTGTATTTGTATGAAGAGTAAAATAATGAAACCAATGTTTATAATGAAACTGTGTTTTTTTACGAAAGATTAATGCATATTCCACGTAGATAATGGGCCGAACCCTATTCCAAATTT
>NNCF01130520.1:103949-160866 GCA_002313205.1 Laupala kohalensis | reverse complement strand
TTTTGCTGAATTTTTTGAATCCGCCTCTGCCTTAGGGCCCTTGATCGGAATTGATGGGATGGTCCCTTGCTTGCTTCCGGAGAGTAAATTAGTTTTTTTCCCTCCACGTGGTCATACGCAGTTTGTACTGTTTTTGACAATAAATTTATTATTATTATTATTATTATTATACAATACGAAGAACAGAGGAGAGACGATGAAATCAGTCTACAGAATACATCCTTTCAGTTAACATTTGAAAAGACGTAGTTTCATTAACCCGATCGGTGAACCGTTCAGTCAACCGATCGGGTTTCGGGTTAGATTTTTAACAGACTTTACAACCCAAAACTGACCCGACCCGTCGAAAAACGAAAATTTTTCAGTAGATTTCCGTCGGGTCCGTTAATTTGAATACACCTATATTGTGTTGTAGTGATACATCAACACTAACCTCAAATATAATTATGTTCAAAACTGTAAAATTCTTGTGCATAAATATAGTATGTGATATACGTTTCGGTAAATAACAATTATACAAGTACACTAGAACGATGTATCATGATACCTGCTGTTCAATGCGAAACATATTTGCTTCGAACACTGGTACATTTACACTACACATTCACGTAGGATAAATAAAAATAGGGTGAGTGCTCTTGTGCGCGACGTCGCAAGCTCGAAATCTTAGTACTTTACTTTTATTTCTGTTAATTGTTGAAATCGGAACCAGCAATTTCCTTTTTTTCTTCACCAACTTCTTTTTCAGCGTTCTTTTTAAACAAAGAAACTCGAATTGTTATTTAAAATACATTTTCTAACACAAAATATTTGCATCAGTGGTTGACGCTGTCGAAAATGAGTCAGTAGTCGACTGGGTTTTTGGAAATAAAAACTGTACAAAAAAAGTTGTTAACTCGTTATAATTCCATTTATTTAATCAGAAATGAGTTATTGACGATATAAGAGAAACTTCTCACACATGTTTCTCAAAATAGTTGACCACAGTAAATTATCGAACCTAGAACTAGGATGTTTGGCCTCTTAAAAAGTAACAGTGATTAGATTTGGAAATTTCAATCTAGTATTCAGAAAACTGCTTCCATACATCCATGATGTAGAAATTACTCGTATAACTTCATTTGTATTCTTATATATTTTTATTTTACATGCGTCAGCCACTGAAAACTTGTGGAAAATTACTCTCTAGTTGTCGACACATTCTCATACCGCACTAACCACAGAAATACACCAACAAAAGTAGTAATTCATAAAATACACCCTAATTATGGAAAATAAGGGTAGTTTTAATACTAAATAAAAAACATTTTGACGAAAAATCATATAATCTCTCTTAGCGGCAGCACGTTGTATGTAACTTTATTGATTGATAAAAACATTTTAATGAACAATCGACTAATCTCACTTAGCGTCAACATTAAGGCGTATGACTACGTAAATCTGCTTATTCAACGACTTACCTTATTGCTTCATTTGCTTCATAAACTGCTTAGAAAGCCTTTTTCCGAATGGGAAGGCATTGAATATTACGTCAAAAAAGAAAAAAAATACTCCAGAGTATTGCGTGAAAAAGTATTAATTGGTTCCAAAACCGAATTGTCGAACACTGTTTTTTATTTTTGTCTCATTCATCAATATTTTCATGCATTTTCTGTAATATCTAATTGGTACTGTGTGAATCCCTCTGTCTCTGCAGACGTGTCTCAACCATAAGGTTGACTGTCCTTTTGTCATCATTAAGTTCCAGCAGAGACAAAAGCGACTGCAGTACGTAACAGATAAAGTTATGCCTATCCTCATCATGCTATAAAACAGCCTTTAAGTAAAAACAATCTTGGAAACCGTGAATTATGTGAATGAGTGAGACGATTGAAGGGAAATATTATGCAAAGGAACGATAAGATCTCACTCAAGGTATTGTTTTTCTGTGAGGTCACCATAGGACACTAAACGTCCATTATGACAAAAAGATGACGAGTGCGAACACACTTCGTCAAATATAGGAATAAAATGTTATTTTTACAAACAGTCACATCAATTAAAATACACAACAATTAACATTATAAATCTAAAAAATCACCTGTACGTCGTTTCAACCATGGAATTCATTAAGTGCATCAATGAAGTTGAATGGTTGTAAAAAAGCTTAAAATCATACAGGAAATACTTTACAACACCTCAAAACATCAAAGACTCATTTAAAGCACTCCAAAAAACTCTAATCTAGTCGTATTAAGAAACAGATTTATGATTTATCCTTCTTTAAGGACGCATTGTCTTCATTGTATTTTACGCTTCAATATTTTAACATGACTACCGTGTTTTAAACATTTTTAGTGGTTCAAATAAAACTGCTAAATTTTAAATTGTTACAAAATAGTTCAGTTATGTTTTTAAAGTTCTTTCAAAAACCATTCAAATTAATTATTGCACCTGAAGCAGACCATGTTCATTCAACTGATAATGCGGCGATGAAGACAATTTTGAGGTGATAAAGGCCATTTCGCCGCCATTTCTCCAAGACGGCGTCGCGAGCGGCAAGGCATGAAAGTCGAAAACAGAATTTTCATTCAATCGTCCAACTTAAGAATATCAGATATCAACTCTCCGTGACCTTTTCTCGGACTCCGTGACCAAGGTCGGATCTATTGGGTTCCCGGACTACGAATATTATAAAAAGTTTTAATAATATGTTTTCCTATAAATGCTACAAATAGATTTAAATGCAAACTAAAAATATCTACTGAATTTCTATTCAATGTTATTTAAAAGTTAATTAATAACATAAATGATGCAAAATACTCGACGGAAATGTAACAGTTTGTTGTTGTTGTTGTTTTTTTNTTTTTTTTTGGGGGGGGGGGGTTAGGGCTTGCCAACATCATGGTCATTAGAGCCCTAAATGTAACAGTGAAATTACATAATAGACATAAATAGCACATTTACGTTCGAAAACCGTAAATCTCTTAATTAGTTCGTGAGGTTTAGCGAAAATAAGACACGCTGTTAGCGCGAACGACAAAAACTTGAAAAAATTTCTACCCCATGCACCAATGAAAAAAAAAACATCGAGAAATCCAGTAGGTGTGAATTAACACCTTATACATACAAAAACCGAGATGACACATCAATTAATTCATGTGTTGCGTAGGGTGAAGGTCTGGTTGCATTAGCGACCCAAACTTTCTCTTCCACAAGATAAATAAAAATGCTTTCAACTTAGATTTTCTAAGTGTAACGATTTATTAGAATAATGATAGAATTGACACCGTATGACGTACGGTGTAATTAATGTGCCGCTTGGGCTTGATCTCTCACTTATACACTTGAAGAACGGTGTGGGCAGCGACGGTCAGCGTTGTTCTGCCCTCCGGGAGTGTAGCGTCCGCGGTGTCGATCTGCTAGGCTCGACGTCGGGACTTGAAGACCGCTGGTTCAGTGCTGGTGAGGCTTGGAGATGTATTTCATTGGTATGAAGTCTCCGGTTTTCAGCGTTGTTGAAGTTCAGCGTAGGATCGAATATTCTCTTCGGGATCGCTTGAATGAGCTTCTCGAATCGTGGAATGCGTATTTAGGATCTCAGCTGCCAGGATATATGCGAGGTTCAGCTTGGAACGTATTCTCGGCTAAGTTTCACTTGTAGCGTCTCAGTGAGCGATTGCCGCGATGTGAACTCTACCAGGCGTAGCGTGATTGTGATTATTAGGTTGTCAGGGTCTCGAGTTCAGAATAAAGACATCTGACAATCTAAGCCATATTAAACTTGATACGTCCCTTCAAGGGACGGGTCTTGCAGAGGTCGTTATGAAGTGATTATTTATGTGTCTACTGCGTGTATTTGTGCGCAGTTCTTTGCATAGAATCCATTTACGTAGAGCATTTATGTTTGCATAGAGCATTTATGTTTGCTTATGGTTCCTTGTGTGAGATTTGCGGGCCTTGGAATTCGTTGGCCATGTCCTTAATGCAGAAGGCTGTGTTCAGTATATAAACACGTATGGCGGACGTAAACATGTATGGCGCATGCGTGCATTTTTGGTTCATTGGAACAGCATGGAGTGGTATCATCAACTACTTTTATGCGTGCGAGCTGGTTGATGGGGCGTGGGCATTATGAGGAGCGTATGTATGGCGTGCATCGTATGATATGTGGGAAGGGTACGTTCCCACACATGGAATATAGTGGAAATAACATAAATTCGTTGTTAAATTTCACCTTAATTCACCCTCTTAAAATCGGAATTTAATAACATCTTTCTAGTGAGCCTTTACGATATAAAAGTGACATCTTGTAAATATTCCAAGTTCGTCTCATTATTTTTTCTCTGCGATGATGAATGTGAGAATGAATGAGGGAGTCACTCTTGACAACACCCCTTATACTTTTAAATAATAAATATAAAATTAATTCGAAACTTACAATTTGAAAGATTTTTGCTAAATCTGTTTCATTGTGATGCGATACATGCAGAAAACTCGTCTCAGACAGTGAATAGAATAACAGCTATATGAGGTTTTTATTTCGTCTGTTTTTGACGAATCATTTTATTTTCTATTAGTGGGGGCCCCTCCATATTTGTTCAGGACTACTAACAGATTCCCATCACTTTATCCAGACTTTGGCCTGACTACATGTAATATTTATTGCATATAGACGGGTGAGTGAGTAGTGAGTTACCTTTCGCGATTGCGGAAATATGAGGGGGAAGTTCTTTCCTCTTTTTGCGTCAAATGTACTCCGTCTTTTCCTGCTTTTGAGTGCAGGTATAAACAGACAAGAGACTGGTGGCAAATGAAACACATGCAGTCCCGCCAACAAAATATTTCTCACTGTTGTAGTATTCAGTTTTAGAAGTGAAAAGATAACATGTAAGCAGGCATTACCTATGAACCGTATTTCAAGGATGCAATACCTAAAAAGAGGGTAAGCAGTTATTTTGTACTTACCGGTATTTATAAATTCTACCAAGGGAATTGTTTGTTATGGGAAGTTACTATTCAATTTTGTACATCATATTCTACAACAAGTATTACTATACTCTGAGAAGACGAATTAAACAATACTTTTCAACTTCAAAACTATTTTCCGGCATGCTATTATTGTTTCTTATTGTTCATACACGTTTATTTTTATCTTGTACTCAACTTTGGCACGTTTGTGCACATGAACTCTTTAGCCCTATTTGGTTCGCGTTTTTATCTGGTTTTACATCGGGTAGAGGTGAACTTTGTCTGTGGGCTTTCGAGGCTTTGGCCTAAGACTGACAGTCTTATTAATACTATTATAAAAATTAATCTCGAATTTAGAGTTATTTCAATAGTTACGATTTATAAACAACATTTTCCAAATAATGTAAAGATTTGATTATAATTCCTATTTGTTAAATAGTTTCTTTTGTTTTCTGTCGATATTATATCATGTAGTTTACTGTTTTTATTCTTGAAATGGTTTATATCCGCCTCTGCCTTAGGGCCCTTGGTAGGAATTGATGGAATGGTTGCTTGCTTGATTTCGGAGAGTAAATTAGTTTACTGTGCTCCACGTGGTCATACGCCGTTTGTAACTTTTTTTACAGTAAATTTGTTTGTTTACTTCTTTCAGTTGTTTATATTCTGAAAATAGACCAAATATTCAGCTATCGCAGGTAGGAAAAAGGAGACAAACTTGTCTATCATGGGCCATTTATAAGGTGTGCTATCCGTAGTTCGCCTAGCACTCGCCTTCTACCTCGGGTGACGCTGGTTCTGATCCCGGTTGATCCAAGTTGAAGAAGGGACGCGGCAGGTTTTCTCGGGGTACTCCCGCTTCCTCTGCTTTTCATTCCACCACAACATTCATCATCTTTCACCCCTCATATCATCCGAACACCACCTCACATCATTCGCCCGCGTTCCCACTATGACTTCTGGAAGTCATTGATAGAGCGCGCAGGGTAAACGGCGATGTAACACTGCCTTGAGTAGTCTCTCCATCAATATGCCGAATGAATACATTTAAAAGGTTTGGATGTAATTCTGGGAATGTGCATGTATCCAACTAGCAGTTAGTGATCCGTTTGAAGCCCAGGGTAATCAATATTTGTATTTCCGAACTCCGGTGCAAACAGTTTCTTTCCCCATGTTGCGATTCCACATGAAGTGCCTGGTGCGTACAGCGAATTCCATGATGCCGAAAGGGCTCGGTATTTAAGGATAAGGATACTTCAAGAAACTGAACGTGAACTAATTTCAACAAGAGAAAAGTGTGAAATGCTGCAAGAATACATAGAAGGGATAAAATATATAAAAAATGTACTAAAAATACTAAAATGTAGAGGAAAAAGTCCACCTACCCGCAGATGGGGGCGGGAAACACCGGGACCGAAAGGTAGCTAAGTGATGTTGTTCATATTATAATGGACATAATAGTATGGATATAATGACCATGGACTTTAAAAGAACAACAAAAAAGGAGCTGTATATAGAAAGAGATAGAATGAAGAAAAATAGGCATGAGAAAGAAAAGAAAAACAAATCTGCGAGTTGGTGAATAGGACTGAAATATTGACGTCTTGTATTGTCACTGGATGAACATACGTCGAGAATAAATTAATGAAAAAAATGTTAGTTGCTCCTGTACGAACAGTTCAAAAACTTATGAGTCAAATTCGAGTTTGTCAGATGCTAGCTCAGGGCCGTTCAGTTCACTCTAGCGCTCTACGGAGCTACAAAGTATTGCTTTGACTCGCAGTTCAAAGCACGAGAGCGTTGTTCGCAGAAATTCGGGTCTGACGTCACATAGTGGGACGAATTCCTTGTATTCGTCATCGAATTAATGATTGGATTTAGACACTCGGTCACATCAGTTATATTGGGGTGAACAAAATTAAATGACCCTTTCACATGATATTCTTCTTAGAAGAAACAACTTTAATTCTCTGAGAAACTGAAAATAACAGTTAAACAACTTAAATTACCAAATAACTTTAAAAAATTCTTTCAACTGATGTTACAACAGAAAAAGTAAAATTGGCATTTACAGTAAGAGAATCAAACATATCCATAAAATTTATTACAAAAATAAGGTGCTGTATATTTTAGTTGCTTTTTCTACATTTCCTCGTTTTTGCTCTTACTAGATCTTGAATATTAAGTGCAATTTTGTCTTAGAACACATATTATATAATATGATAAGGAACTTGTACGTCTAGTTTTTCACATCTTTAGGAGCAAAGAATAAAAATGAGTGAAAAATCGAAATGGCGAAAATCCAAAACATTCTTCAGACTTAATCTTCTATAACTTATATTTGAAGCGAGAACACCTTTGTGTTCTACACTAAATTGTGAAGAAATATTTATCCCTACTCTCAAATATCTCACGTGCCTGGGTTGTTGACTATCACTTGATTATTGCTTTGGAATATAAATTTATTTTTCTGTTTAGTCAATAATAACAAGTATGACTAATAGTAACTTATTGGTGTAAATTTATTCGTGTCAAGTATCACTGCTTTGCGTTCTTCATTTTTTTTACTCCTTATACTCGGAATGGTTAGCGTTATAATGCTGCTGTAAATTTAACCACTTAACGTCAACCATTGAAGATGGCGCCCTCGGAAGACGAGCGTGCTTCACACGAAATAATGCCTGAATACTTTTATAAACGTTGTCACACAAAGACTTCTAAAACAACAGTTTGAATTTTTTGTAATTCTGCATACCATCTTTGTTGTCTCGAAAGAAAAAATTCCATACCTATTGACAAAACTACAATTATCTGTTGTGTTGATGTCGACCTAACCTCCATTCCAGTGAATCAAAATCAGATTGATAGCAAAACAAACATAAATAACCTTAAATGTTTGTTGAAAATAACGCTGAATGAAAATGAAAAGATCAAAAACGAGAAGAGTTCCTTGGGTAACGAGGTACTTGAACTAAGGAACTTGGTAACTGAGCAGGAAATCAATAGTAGAGAACAAAATGTCCAACACAGTTATGAAAATGAAAGTGAACTGGAATCTAGATGTGAAACTTTACTAGATAAATACAATGCAGTCTGGAAAGAAAAGATATTTCTGGAAAACATGAATAAGGTTCTGTCTAGCAACGTGCAGCTATTGGAAGATAAGATAAATTCTCAGAATTTCTGCGAAGTACCATATGCACAAGTGTTAAGTGACAATAATAACTCTGCGTCTAGAAAGTCATTTGAAGACACTTCTGCTATTATTGCAAAAAGTGCTTACCAGCTAACAGAGGATAAAATTGCAGCTAAAATAAAAACTCTCAACCCTGCTGATATGAAAACTGGCATTCGTCGTTTCAAAACAATTAAAAATAAAGGAATAGTTAAACTCTCCTGTAATAATAAGAGTGAAGTCAAAAAGTTATTACAAGAAATCGAGGAAACATTTCCTTGTGAACTTACTTCACAAATGGAAATATTACAAAATCCTCGCATAAAAATAGTGAATCTCACCAAGAAATATGACACATAACAATAGCAAAATTAATCAGTCTCAAAACTATCTACATAATGCCAGTTTACAGGAACATCATATAAAAGAAGAATTTAAGATTAACAAAAAAATCAAACAGAAGCTACAATGCCTACACTGCATATGCTCAAGTGGATCCTAAGAGTTATCATACAATAATGAGAAATGAAAAACTTGCTATTGATTTTGACTACTGCAGAGTTTATGAAGACGTAAACCAGCACCGATATAATCGATGTTATGGATATTGGCATAATGCTAAAAAAATGTGTCAGGAAACAGTATTGTTCAAAATGTACTGGAGACCATGACGATAAATCTTGTACTAGTGCTGAAAAAATGCATTAATTGTGCTCTGGTTAATAGTTCACAAGGTAGAAATTTTTATGTCTGTCATTATGCACCTGAAACTACAGAGTGTGGATACTACAAGGTCCAAATGGACAAAGTGAGATCAATAACACTGTATTCTTTTACATAATGGATCTTGATTTTGAAACTAGTAATCTGAGTGGGTTCAGTGGTAATATTGACTTTAACAAAAATCTAAATGTGATTGGCATAGCTGTATTACATATAAGTGTCAGAAGCATAGATTGTAACATTACTCTTCTGGAAGTGTTAACTTAAAAACTACAAAGAAAGCCTGATATTGTTGTCTGTTCGGGAGCTTGGCTGTTACAAGGATCTCGTTTTGTTAATTTTCCTGGATATTACTGCCACACTAATGGTAGTAAAATAAATAAAGCTGATGGGATTGTGGTGTACACTAAGAAGAATTTAAGAGCTATAAGTAATATAGAAAATTTCAATAACCTAAATGTACTATTGTGAATACATGTGTGGAGAAAAATATTAAGATTCCTGGCATCCACAGATGTCATGATTATATGACCAGTAATTTCATCAATGATTTAAATAGTTTCTTAATAGCCAATAGGAAATTCAAACACCATTTAATTTTTTGAGATGTTAACATAGATCTATTGAAAAATAGCAATGATAAGGAAGAATACTAGAGTAACTACTTTGAGAAAGGTTTACAATCTGGTATAAACAAAGTAACTCGACCTACTCAGGTAATTTTTCCTGATGCAGGCACATGTATAGACCATGCCTTTGTAAAATCTGATTTGAACATTGAATCATTTAGGTTATTGTATCAATTAACAACCATTTTCCAGTATTAATTAAATTTGGAGCTGCTAGTCTCAAAAAGATAAACAAAACTAGTATCAAATTGATAAAATATAAGAAATTACAAGAAATCTGCTCCCTTGAGGATTTGCCTGTAGTGTCTAAAATTGAAAACCCAAATGAAGCCACTAACATTTTTATACAAACTCTTAGCAAATTGATTGCTGTATCAAAAAAGAATGTACCCAAGAAAAATAAACCTCATAAGGAGTGGATTACAGAAGGACTTATTTGTACATGTAACAAAAAAACTAAATTATATGAAGAATGAATCATCTAAAAGATTCTGAATATAAGCAAAAATTTGTTACTTACTGCAAAATACTTAAGAAACTGTCGAATGAAGTACGATTTTAAAAATCTGCAGAATGCTGACTCTAAGCAAACCTGGCAATATATAAATAAAAAAATTAATAGAAATGTTAAAACCAATATACCAGAGAATAACTTAGTAATTACTGACAAGAAGGAAATTTCTAATCTTATTTAAAGGATTTTTTGGTAATGTTGGGGTAAAGATTGCTGAGTCACTCTGTACTCCAAATCTTGCACATAACACACCTAATTTTCCAATTAACCCCAGTTCGATCAGTCTCTTTCCAAGTGACCATAGAGAAATAATGCAAGTTATAGGGAACATGAGCAATAAAGCTGGTGGAATAGATGGTATAAGTAGCTATACTTTGAAATCAGTCAAAAATATTATTTGTTATCCGATTGCCCACATATTTGTAACTGGAATATGTCCTGACAATTTCAAATTAGCTGAAGTGGTTCCTATTCCTAAATCAGGGTCTAAGTATAAAATGAACAACTACAGACCAATCTCCTTTATATCAAACATAAGCAAAATTTTTGAAAAAATATTGTGTACTAGACTTTCTAATAACTTTCGGTCAGGTGAAAATGGCGACGAGCCGGGAATCGAACCCGGGACTCTTGCTTTGATCGCAGGGGTGTTAACCACTAGACCACCCGTTCGCCTTCCACAACTGTACACCATTTCCACCCAGGTTTCTTCTCCACGTGTAGGGTACACGGAAGAAATATGTACATAGACTTCCTAAGTTTTTTTAGAAACATAGTATTATCGATAAGAAACAATTTGGTTTCATGTCTGGGAGGGGTACTGTAGATGCACATGCACATGTAGCAGAGTTTTCGTACTCTAGACTTGATAAGAGCAAAGTGGGCGTCTTCTGGAATTTGGCCAAAGCTTTTGACACTGTCAACCACAGGAAACTCCTGTTTAAACTGGAGTGTTGTGGTGTCAGAGGAGTTGCTAAAGATGAATATTTAATTATTTATCTGATAGGTACCAGTATGTCAGAATCGATAATGAAAAAAGTGATATAAGGAAAGTGACAGTTGGAGTTCCACAAGGAACTATTTTAGGGCCTTTTTTTTCATTGTTTTTATAAATGATCTGTTTTCCATAGCAGAGGATATAATATCTTACGCTGATGATACTGTCATGTTATTTCGGCTAATAGTTGGGTTGAAATTAATCGCGAGATAAACTCTACCTTAAGTGTGATATTTTGGTGTTTTTTTTCAAACAGTTTATCTCTAAATTTGGACAAATCTGTTTATATTGAATTTGGTAACTACGATGACAGTTTGGCTAACAACTTGGATATTAGAATCAATTTGAAACCGCTAAAAAGAGTTGAGTACACCAAATATTTAGGAATTCTAATTGACAAAAATCTAAAATGGGATCTTCAAATAAATAATATTATAGATAAATCTAGATATCTGCTATATGTATTCTATAGACTGAAATTTGTATTAAACACTAAAGATTTTATGACAGTTTATCATCGCATTTTCCATAGCATGGTTGTCTTTGGTATTGTTGCTTGGGGAGGGGAGGGAGGAATTTCAAAGATTGTCTAAGTTACAGAATAGAGTATTAAATATATGTGGTAGAAACAGAGACCAGTCTAATGAATGACTTGACATCTCTTGTCCATTGACTTTGATACAATCTTATCATTTAGAATCAGTCACTTTCCTGTACCCCAAACTTAGCGAAAAATATACATCCCCCAAAAGTGTCACAAGAAATAGAAATTTAATACTACCCATGTGTAAACTTGAAGTAGGAAAAAAAGTTTTTTCATACAATGCTGTGGTGCTTTTCAATAGTTTGCCTAAATCATTAAAAGGTCTACCAACCAAAGAATATAACATAAAAGCTAAAATAAAAAGATGGTTGAAAGAAATTTTATAATTTTTAATTTTTTTATTATTTACATTTACTCATATTTTCTTTGTATGTATAATTCTGTTGTTTGTATTGATACGTATTTTGTGAATTTTTTATTATAATTATCGCCAGAACTGTGCACGGATTATTATTAGTCCTCTGCAGTTTCAGGTACTGTATTGTATCTTTAAATTTTCTGGAATAAATACATACATGTACACATACATACGTGGTTTAATATTTTGTGGCACACCAATGATTTGGCATATTTGCCGCAATCCACAGAAACATACAAATATTCTCATTCAGAGTTTAAAGATATCTTGGATTTGCATTCAAAGCAACACTCTTATTCCGCCATATTACAAGAGCCATTATGAACGACGACTTCGCTCTTTCAGTGCGCTCCAGCTATTTGCCCTGCCGCTCCTCGGAGCTATTTGCACCCGATTGGCCAACGTAAACACCCTGTACTATAGGCCTACTCCGAGTCACGTACATTTGCATAAAAAATCAACATGGCTCTCTTATGCATATTGCCAACTTCTACAAAATAAACGCTCGGAACGCACTTCCGTTCTGACGACGGCCTGTAATGTCATTCGCCTCAGCTGATGTTATGCGAGGTTAAAGTCCAGTAACTTCATTGATGTACTCGGTATGACGCTAACTTCTATATACTCAAGAATAAAATACTCAATACATTGCGAATCGTGTTAAAGTATAAATGACAAACGTTGCCACTGAATATAATTTATAAATCAATGAAATAGTAGTATTTATGACAAATTTCGTTAAACTACCTTAAGACTGGCTGTACAGAATACTAACAGAGATGGTGCTACTAACTGAGCTGAAAAAAATGTCACAAAGAATATTTTGTTATAAATCTAAAGGTCACATAATTCTTTTAACAATATCAATGAAAACCCACGTGACTCTGTATTGTTACTTATAACTTTATCAAAATCTATTTTATGCTTAATATGGTGCAACGTGCTATAAAGAAGTTTAGATTAATTATTTGCTAACATTTTTGGAATTAATTTTATATTTACGAAGGCTTCAAACAAGGATAGAAGTTAAGGAAAAATCAAATAAAAAGTAAAATGAAAATTCTTGAGCATATTTATTGAAGAAACATTCAAGACTATGCACATAAGATACAACATAGCATAAAATAAATGAAATTTTCTCGTTTTCTATTTTCTTTTTAAATATGAAAAAATATTCTGAAACATGAAAAACATTTGTTACTTCTTCATGCAAAAAATAACACTGAATAAAAACAATCGAGAAACGACTTTATTACAGAGAGGAAAAATGTTCAATACTCACGCTGAATTTCTTAAGTTCCCCACAGCAACAAAATAGGACAAACTTAACAGGAAATACCAACAGATCTAAATCCAGCCCCAAGAGAAACGGAGGTTCATAGTACTCATTTAAAACATCTGTTTTGACTCTCTCTCTCTCTATGTATGTATGTATGTATGTATGTATATATATGTATAAATATATATATATATATATATATATATATATATATTGATATATTGATTTATTGATTTATTTATTGATTTATTGATTTATTTATTTATTTATTTATTGATTTATTGATTTATTGATTTATTTATTTATTTATTTATTTATTTATTGATTTATTTATTTATTTATTTATTGATTTATTTATTTATTTATTTATTGATTTATTTATTTATTGATTTATTTATTGATTTATTTATTGATTTATTTATTGATTTATTGATTGATTTATTTATTGATTTATTGATTGATTTATTGATTTATTTATTGATTTATTGATTTATTTATTGATTTATTTATTGATTTATTTATTTATTTATTGATTTATTTATTTATTTATTTATTTATTTATTTATTGATTTATTTATTTATTTATTGATTTATTTATTGATTTATTTATTTATTTATTGATTTATTTATTTATTTATTGATTTATTTATTTATTGATTTATTTATTTATTGATTTATTTATTGATTTATTTATTTATTGATTTATTTATTGATTGATTGATACAGCGGAGCCTCTTTAACTCGAAACCGGTAACTCGAAATTCTCTCTTATACGAATAAATTAACCATTCTCCTCCGTTGAGGTACAAAAAACCCTACAACTCGAATTGTTTAGACGCTATAACTCGAACTGAATATGATTTCCCTGTGGTGTACTATTCATACATTTCACGCTCTCTAACTCGAACTACAAATCTAGCGAACTCGATAACTCGAAAAAGCAATATGAAAACTTTGTGGTCTCTGAAAATCGAAATTCTTTTCGCAAGACTCTTTAACTCCAAGCTATACTTTCGTGGTCGTCAATAACCAAGTCAATAAATGATTTCGTACTTTCATTGAAAGATGTTGTGATATCGACAACAATATATTTTATGCCTTGTTTGCAATCGAAAATACAATTGACAAAGAATGTGTTAATTCCTTGAGTCAAAAGAAAATTACAGATTTCTTTTAATATGCGCGTATTTTCAAGTTGTTACTTTACCATAAAATAATCTTTATACATGTAATTATGTACAACATAAATGTAGTAAAATAAATATCTCTAAAACGAATTTTTATTTTCTCATGACTCTGTAACTTGAATAACATATGCCTCTATAAGTTGAAATTGATAATGTTAAGAACTCCTTATCTCGAAGTCCTCCGTAAATAAGAAACTCGATAACTCGAAACTTATAACCCTTCCCTAGAAGCTCGAGTTAAAGAGGCTCCACTGTAAATTTATTTATTTATTTATTATCACGTGGAGGACAATAAACTAATCTACTCTCCAGAATCAAGCTAGGGACCATCCCATCAATTCCAATCAAGGGCCCTTAGGCAGTGCCAGATATAAATCAAAATCTACTCGAAGGAAAATCGGAGAAAAACATAGACAAGAATGAGGCTACAGAGATAATGTCAATAACCGTACTGGGTTGAGCACAAATATAAAAACAAACTTACAACATACAATAAAATAATTTTCTATTTTAAAGTTATTAATACTAAATTTACTTATGTACTAAATCAAACAATTGGAGTGAGTGGCTGACTTTACTGAAAGTTCACACAACACTTGTCATTTCACAATTCCATTTCACAATTCGAAGCACTTTTCAGTCACAAATTTTCATCATAATTGAGGCAGCAGCATCTGAAGAGGCAAAATATTTTTAGGTATTAACAATTTAGTTATTACACAATTTTGAATCACTGAATATAATGAAATACTTTAACATTCTTTCACCGTTCATAATTCTCATAGTTTTGCTGTCAATCTATAAAATTCTGCTGATTTTAAGAAGTCTTTATTTCAAAATAGAATAGTAGATATTATTGTATATACTCATTACTTTAATTACGCTTATTGATGTAATATGATATTTCCTCACTTAACTTACTTAAACTCCTGATGGTGGGGAATCTCTCCTGATGGTGGGGAAACTCCTGATGGTGGGGAGAGATTCCGCTAATATCTCGTCATCAAAATTCTCATCTGGTTCATCACTATCCGTTCCTGACTCATTGGCTCCCAAATATACAATTACCTCTGCATCATCTGGCTCATTCATCACATCATCATTGAAGCATTTCAAAATAGCATTCCCTGTATGCTTCTCGTAATTGGTCCATTTTTCAGCAGTTACCTAAATATTACAATTAATATTAAAGAACGCACAGAAGAAACTCACTATTACTAGATTTTTAAAAATGTTTTAGAAAAGGTTCCTTTTAATGTTAATCTGATTTAATGCTTCATTCCATACCAGCTTGGAACGCTCAAACCCTGGACCTGGCCTCAAAACAAATTGACCCAATTCTCAAACTTGTCCTCATTCATCGCCTCGTGGCAATCATGCCCCGCTTCAGGGTTGTATGGAATATTAACCTTACATCCACACAATCTACTTAGTAGGTACACGTCACTTAGAAAAAAATTGCGCATTTAAAACTCTAATATTACTCTTACGTACCTGGGATAAAACCATTTACTGTGCCAGCGTATAGAACAACAATTCTTCCTCCTTCATCGCCTCTGCAGTACCCCTTCTGTGGACTTTGGATCCATCTAACTGTGAGAGCATTTTCCTAAAAGATAATATTTTAAATATGGTGAAATCATCATCTATTCAATAATAATATGATTTCATTCAATTACAAGAATCATGGAAAGGGGCAAAAAATAGAAATAAATTGCAAAATTACTAACATACATAATTAACAGTGACTGATCAAACAATATGAGAGTATAATGACCAAAATAAAGGGAAAATTCTATTAACGAAAATCCACGTTTCATCAAAAAAGATGACAGTGTTTTTGTTTGCGCTGTTCTTATTTCTCAAATATTCTATCACAAAAGTTATTCTATTCAGAATAATTTTATCATTTTCCGAAGATGGGCGTACCCATCCCCTTTGGGAGCTTTGGGAGACCGAAAAATCAATGGTTTCATCATTGACAATTTCTCCATGTACATTCTTTACTGTCACATGGTGTCTTACAAAATGTAAATTAGAACACAAATGATACTGATAGTTATAATATTAGATTATTAGTTCAGAATTCTAACCGTCTCGCAGAAGCCCATAATCTGGCAATAGCCTCTCTTGTAAACCCATATACACCGGTGATGGGTTCTCTCGTCTTCCTCTTCTTACCTGGAGTCACAATCTCCTCTTTCTTATCCCACTTTAGTATGTAAGTGTGAACACTTCTTTGAGAAAGCTATCATATGAAATCAGCATAAATCAATCTATAGATTTTAAATCACACATGGTATTAATTTTATAACTGAAAACGTACATGCAAAGTTTTCGCTACTCTTTTTATAAACAGTCTTCGTCACGTGTACATCTTTGAGATTGGCTTCATTGCGAAAACTGATGACTGCGTTGATAATACACCTCTGGGTTCCAGACGAGCACACCGTAATCTTCTCCCAATGATCCAGACTGCGCCCAGGAGCCATCTAAAATTTTCAATAACACATGTGTCACGTGGAATCACCCATATTCGGTGTAAAATCAACATCAATAATACGAACACTCACAAATGCGAGTTTTTGACTTAAAAAGATTACTGGAAACACGGTATTGCTGTAAGGAAAGAAATACTGAATAAAGAAGATAAATATTAAACAAGTAACCAGAAAACACTAGCACATTCGTCCAACAAACAAGTCGCAGGAATAACACGATCATACTATATGAGCACATTGGCACACACGAGCAAGAAGAGCGATGTTGAGGTTGGCTATATATTTCAGTTTGTCAAACATCCGGAATCATTGCTCATGACCTTTCCGATACGCTACGTATTCTGAATTGAAAATCTCTGAGGTTTTAACGTCTTTATCTAACCAAAATTCGGTCCCCATTACAACATCGGGTTGATGTAATTCTAGCAAACTATTGAATTCTATTCTTTCATTTTTGATACTGCAGCAATTTACCTGCATCAGCCGAAGAGAAAGGTTACCGAGCCACGTATCTGCTCTTACCGTTCTTATCTCTAAGGTTGCGGAGTCATCCAGCGCTAGACGACAATGCGACGGTCTTCAGTCATCGAGACCCTCACTCTCCATCGCTCGCGCCGCTACTTCCTTGACACCCCGCTGCCCCATTGCTGCGCCGTCGACCGTTCCAGGGTTCTGATTCCTTGTTCCTCCATCCCCAAACTCGTACTTCGACGATCCAACTCGACATCTGTTCACACATCCCTCGCCTGCATTGCCACCGACGCCATCTCCATCGCCACTGTCACCGCCTCCATCGCCGGCGTCACTACCCCCTTCGCATCTACCAATATTTATCCCTTTCTGTCTTACTTTTTCTCTGTTAATTCTCTCTGTTTTTTCTCTCTTATTTCATCAACGATTACTCCCAGAATTACTTTTGGAGATTTTTGTAAATAACTGGCCCATATTTTTTACTCCTCTACGACTAAGGTGTAGGCCACTTCTCCCGAAGTTATTTGATCGTAGCCATCTGTTTGCATCCACTATATTAACTTTTAATGCTCCAACATAATCAAACCCGGTATTTATATCTGGAATTCGTAGCCAAGGTACATAATTTCTTCGCAAAACACTGCTAATAGAGATTTTGAGTGGGAAAACTTCTTCACTGTATTTACCAGGTAGTACATTTCATCCATAATCTTATCTACGCTTAAAAGCTTTATATCATCAGTCCCCACGTGGATTATCACCGTGTTTGAGTTTGTAAATTGCCGGTTTTCAATAACTCGTCGCAATTGTTCCGTTCTGATTCCAGGAAAACACTGAACTTCTAATCCACTACTCTCCGTTTCTACATGCCGAGCTATTGAATCACCAATAACTAAAATATCCTTTTTGGAAATATTTCCGGATATGACCTTCTCGGTGGCTCCATCGGTTTTCAAGGGCAATACGGATGTAGAAAACCGCTGCATAAGGATTTGGTTTCCTCTCCTTAGTTCCTCAATCACCGCATGAGCTCTTTTCAATTCAGATTCCATCTCCAGGATTTTGGTTGAGTCTGATAATGTTCTGTAGTCGTTGCACTTCCACTGTTCCTGCTTTGCTTGACTTCTATCAACATTCCCGCACTTGTAGTGGTACCACATATTGCAATAGGAACATTGCACCCCCGAACACAATATTCTTTCACATTTTTCACATAGAATTAGAAATGACTCATTGAAGGCCGCAGGTCCCGGATTTTGTTCAACACCGCCAATTATCAGAAGCAAACTTATCACAGCTGAACATAACACGACTGCCGACAGAGAGAAACCGTCGGAGCTGGCAACATCGAGACGTTGTGCAACCGCACACCCGGAAACACGCGCCACCAGTTACCCACGCGTGCCCCATTAAGCTTCACGTGAGCAACCCATCACTAACCCCTTTACCTTGGGAGGTCACCTGAGGACACATCTTCACTCGACAATGGCCACCAGTAGACTACCCATTCCTGTTAAATAAATATCATAATCTTTTATGAAGATTTTAGGGTTACCGCATCTTACAAATACACTTGGCAATTTTTACTTCACTAGAATACCTAGTTTGTCAAAAATGTCCCCTAATATTAGGTCGTATCATAAAGTCGTTTTATTTCATCATACCAACTGTTGGGTTGGCAAAGCTGTTAATGTCTGGACTTAATGCACAACTCACATAAATATGCACTATAAAATATCGTGATCGAATGCTTTATAAAAGAGAGTCTTCGGCGTAATTTCTGGAGTCGTTTTTCTGAAGCGATTTTGTTTAGTCAATAGTCCAAAAAGGGATATTGGTTTCATCACGTAACTGTTATTATGCGAGATATGAACTCGGCAACTTACGTTAGATCACTTTGTCGTATGAAAAACAATTTTTAAAAGAAGAAATTACCAAAGTAATTCAACAGTAAAACTTGATAGGTTTATTATGAATAAAACAGTTCCAGCATGTGAGCAGGTTTCAGGAAATTGAATACTTACTCAAAAAATGATCTCTGAAATGAAATAATTTAACTTAAGCATGAATTTTACAACATATTACGAAGACGAAATTATAATATTTTGTCGTCCCAGTATTTTAACGAACTTTATTAAGGAAATTTATAAAATATCATCTAAATGTGAGAAGTGCCCGAAAGAATTAATATTGCTTGGCACCGAATCTTCTCTCTTCTCTAATGAATGGAGATAAATTAGGATATTAGGTGAAGAGCTGTACTGCAAATTCTACTATTATTTATTGATGGTCTAAAAATGTATGCCAAATTTCGTAGAAATTTCGACTATTTGGCCAAGGTATAGACTTGTCATTGTTGTAGAATGTGTAATCGAGAGAATAAATTGAGAAGAGGTTTAAAACTTGAAAGAAGTATTCTTCGGAATCAGAGAATGAGCCAAGTTTGACTAATGCGTTTGGACTGACATAAACCTGATTGACTACATGCATCAAAGGTTATTGTGAACAGAGTAATCGTATTCATTTTTATAGTATTCTGGAGAGTAACCGTCAATTAAAAATAGTTTGCGACATAAAAAAATCATAGGAGAATGGTTAACGATTTTGTTCAGTTTAATTTTTTTGTCCCATATATGTGGGCAGTATATAGAATTCCCTTTGTGGAGATAATATATTGATAAATAGTATAGCTCCATATTTGGGTAGCCTCGGACTTGGACCCTTTCTCTCTCTCTCTCTCTCTCTCTTCTCAAGGCGACTGCAACGTCTTCTCATTTTGGAAAGGAAAACGAGTGAAACGTACCTTTGGGATATAAGTTTGAGGAGACTCCTTCCCACTATATTATATTGGAGTACAAAAGAAAACGTCTTCTTTAAAGTTAAAAATTTAAACCAACTTACTTTGTTAACACAACTAACTTACCATTTTAAATATATTTTTAAAACTAATTTTTGAAAAAATAGCACCAATTTTTGGTGCAACATATTACTTCAAAATAAAGTCAGATATGTTTCATAAATTCTACTGTCTCACAGGATGATTAACACCGATAAAATACAGTGTAATTTCTACGAGCTTCATTGGCATCAAAGAGAGAGCTGTCACTGTTTGCTTTTTACAAGATTTTCTGTATTTTGAGTTGTTGTTGTTTTCGTGGTGATGCACAACTCTTATCACTTGAGACTTCTAGCTAGCAACTTCGATTTGATTTAAGTAAAGAAAACCAAGGTTCATGGAGAGATGTTTTTAGAAACTACACTTATGGCTTTGAAGCTTATGCAGCAACTTGTGGATACACAAGAAAATAGTTCAACCAAAATTCTTCAAAATTCGTGCTTGGAGATTATGCCGATGGTCATGGGTTACATTTTAGATCATTTCCTTCTCCTGGTGGAAATCAGGAAACGTGTTCACGTTGATTTTACATGGATCTCATGCTAACTCTTAGTACCGGCTGTCTGAAAGCGTTTGGGAAATATTCCCAACTCCTCATAGCTACCAAATGTGCCGAAATTAAGTCATAGCCTCCCTTCCAATGTCTTTCCTCTCCCACGCCTCTAGGGTGGGGGAGTCCGGCAGGTTGAGAACCTCTGCCATACGCGATAATCTCCGAGGAAGTTGGTATCCCGTATTCCTCCGAAGTTTCTTTGATTAAATTCTTACATTTTAGTATCGGTGAAGATTATAAATATACTTAAATAGGGTTGGCTCTTTTTCAATGGTGCAATACTACCTCAAAGGAATACATCCATCCACCTACTAAAAGTGTAGGGGAAAAATAATGGCAAAACAAATTTAAATGTTTCATCCACTACCTGAACGTTTGATCTTCTCCAAACGGCAACCAAGTCAGGACCGCAAAATATAAAACTCCTGTTAAAGCCTGATCAGAATGAAACAAGCAAACCTCATTCAATACTTCTGGTTGGTGTGCAGCCATTCGTGTGCTCTAATCTTCAAGGACACGATGTTTTAATCCATTTTAATCAACAGAAAGAACCGTTAGGAAATATTATTTTCTTGTGAACTTTAACAAGGTGCTTCACCATCTTATTTAGAATGTCCGCCTGCCTACACGACTTTTTACTGAAAGCGAGAGAGCAATATCTTTTTTCATTTCACGCGTTATAGTGAATTCAAATGTACGGTTTCATCGAGTTTACATATATTTCCGCATCATCTAAGATAAGAAAATGGTCATATTTTAAGATGAAATTTCCTCTCATTTTAAGAAAATTAATCTTACTCTGAGAGAAAATGGTGAGAGACTTGTATTAAAGGAAATTATAAAGGTTAATGAGAGGATATTTTTTTCAGTGTAGAATTGTATTTATGGGTAAAGGTTTCATTAGAGAATTAAAATTACTGGTGAAAGTGAGAATAGACTGCTTGGTTGTATTAAAAATTTGAATCTAACTGATGCTATCGTAATAGATTATATTTTTATGATTTTTTTAATCATTTTGGAAAATATACATGGGGAATCTAAATATCTTCAGGCCGCAAAGGCCCTTAGAATAGGAGCGTATTTAGACGAAATAGTCACAGGAAGTCATGACGTAAATGAAACCATTCAGTTAAGGTAAGATATAACCAGATTATTAGAATCAGGGGGTCCTCCACGTGATCAAACGCAGTTTGTACTGCTTTTTTGACAATAAATTTATTATTGAACTTTATAGCTCCTCATACTCCACACTTCGGGGGAATATGGGAATGATATGTTAGAGGAATAAAATCACATCTAAATAGAACACTAGGGTTAAACTTTCCAGCCATGAACACTTTTTGTGTGAGATAGAAGCTATTATAAACAGTGGACCATTTACCTATATATCGTGTGAACCCAACGATCCTCTTCCACTCACCCCAGCCCACTTTCTAATAGGAAGTAGTTCACAAGGTACATGATACTTACGTGAGATACGTAAACAAAAGATACGGATCGGTGTCCACAAAGAAATACAAGAAATGAAGGCACAGTTTTGGAATAGGTGGTCACTAGACTATCTAATGATAAGAACAAAGGTCCGATGCACTGGCCATTTACGAAATAAAAGAATTGCACCTTGGCGCAGACGAACTCGTGAGTGTAGTGACTTTACGCACGAACAGTGGTGATTTCAAAAGACCTGTTACTACACTAGCACCACTCATTAACTCCAATGAATATCCAGACTTAAAAATCGAATCAATGCAAGTTGCGCCCCCCTCCCAGTACGTTGTAAAGAGCGTGTGACCGCTGCTCAGGCCACGAGCAAAATGATTAAAAAGAAACGAGGACGTCCCAAAGGGTCAAAGAATTCTAAACCTCCTAGGAATAAAGAACCTGAACATCCACGGAGTGTAGATAACTTATCAAAGAATAAAGAGATAGTGCCACGAAGAAGTGAGAGAAGTAAAACGCTTGAGTAAACCAGCCAATAGTAGACAATTGCCTGGGGTTGTGAAAGTCTCCTATATAAACTCGGCCAAACGACGTCTCATCAGCCATTCAACGATTTCTCAGGGGACTCGCACAAGATCAGATCGATCAGACGGAAACTTGTTCACACAGTGGCTCGTGAACATTCTTTTATACTATTTCTGGAACTAATATGTTATTTTAAATCGATTTCAGTCACAACAAATCTATATATCAAGAGGAAATCTACATGGCGACCCGATCCACATCATATGGTGAAATTTCTGTGTTGGTAATTGGGCGAGATACTTCAATGGTGAACAAGGACTACTACCAGAAGGCAACAAAAATCATTCTCAGGAAAATCCAGTCGACTCGGTGATTTGTTAAGACCTAACCACAAATAAGTCTTTACTTGCATAATATGGACCACTTATTGCTTTGTCATTAGTATAAGTAGTTCTGTTTAATTCTCTACTGGCGTATATTTCAATATATGACTAGGATACAGCTACTATCTTTTGATAGTTAATATGACTTGCATGAAAGTTGAATCATGTTTAGTCATATATCAAATTCTTATTGAACAGTGTAATTCTGTAATTGTAATTTAAGTGAAGTCACGTAAAATTGTTAATATGAATAGTATTGTAAAGAACACATGCATACTGTTCATATATCAAAGATTGTAAAAATTTAAGTAATTCAGCATACATAGTTATTAAGTCATATTGTTTGTAGTGATTAGTTTTTTCTTGTTATTAAATTATTTGCAAACGAATATGTGTCTTTGATACCGGCTTTTAATCTGACGACTGATTCAGTCTCTCTTATGTGCGAGCGTAACAGCCCATAACATATTGTTACGGTCCCACTTAGACAGTGGAAAACTTTCATTTACTTCGCTGCCCCAACTATGGCTTCGACTGCAGTCAGAAACATCTTGGGCAGCGGAAAGGCGATTCGCCATTTCCGCTGGCCGACTCCGTCCTCCGAAGTCTTCCTTAAAGCGTAGGATTCGGGTGATCAGCATCACACCTTAGTGGCGTGAGGTTGACTAACCAATAAACAACCAGGAAAGTGTTGTCATAAACATGACATCATAAGAACTTGATGGGATTGGTACCCCCGCTCCAGGGGACAAATTCAAACAACACAGATCTCTGGCAACGAGCAAGGGGGGGGGATCGAGAGAGGAGTCAGTGTCGACAGGGCTCGACACTCCGTAAGACGTACCTTCTGTGCGGATTGCGTAAGAACAAAATGATTCTTTAACTATAACGAATCTGATGATGATAAAGAATCATTTTATGTGCTCTTCAAGCACTGACGGTTTTATTCTCTTTTCCTGTAGTGTTTTATTCTCTTACTTCCTGTAGTGTTGAGCTCAACTGTAGAGTACGATATGTTGGTATGCAGTAGTTTGGTGAATGACTTATGTAATTAGTTGATTTCATGAATCCAACGTACCATATATGTATTAAATTCATGTTATTCTTTGATTGTGCATTTTGTGTTCTGTTGTTGCCCACGATCGGTGATCCGTGATTTGAACTCACGTCCTAGCCGATTCCAACCTCTCACTAAATATGATTGATACGCATATAGCCTAGCGAGTAGCCTACCAAGTATAGATATTAAAAATAACTAATTAGATCGAACCTATAAATGGATCGATAGCGGGACTAAATCAAAGGGGCACGTATCATATTGGTTGAGTGCGCCGGGTAGTCATTTCCTGTTCTTTGAGCGGTGAGTGATATCTCTTGTTGGAGTGCGCCGGATATCATTTCCTGTTCTATGGACAGAATGTGATGCAAAAACAGCTGGGCGTGAGAGAAAATCACGGATATTTAATATGATGTAACTCATGAATATTTTTGTATGTACAATTTGTAGGTGAGGGTTGACCTGTTGTGTGCGGTGAGCTGTTGTGTACGGGTATATTGCGTCGCCAGAACAGCGCGAGTATTTTCTGCAGTCCGCAGACGGCATCTCCACGAGTACGTGGAAGTCAACGGCAGACGTCGCGGAGACCATGTAGGAAGCACTGCCGAATTCCTCATGTGTACGAACCAACTTGAGTGGTGTGAATATGCAAGTTGATAATGACTCGGGAAGATGCGGTAAGGTTGGCTGACGGCGAGCGCGTGAGCGGGGCAGCACAACGTATTCCCCGAATAAAACAACCTTTGTTTTCGGGAGATTCAGATCCAGAAGAATATGTTAGTTATTATCAAAATATAGCTACCGCGAATCGTTGGGATAACTCCACTAAAGTCTTATTTCCGTATTATTTGAGTGGAACGGCGTTAAAATGGTACGAAATATATAAAGCAACGTTTTACGGGAGTAAAATCGAATGGGAAGACGTCGCTAAAGATTTTCAAAACACGTTCAGAATGGCACGTACGGAAAGATTAACAGAAGTTGAGTTGATCCACCGTACGCAGGAAGCGGGGGAGAGTATGCAGGCTTTCACACTTGATATATTATAGCAAAGTAAATAATAGAAAAGTACTCGTGATGATAGATACGAGAAGTGAAAGGAAATAGTGGCTCATGAATGAATTGATAAAACAAAAATGCGACGGTCTCAGCGGGCACTAAATTCTATTGAAAAACACTTTACTTGTACCGAAAGACTGAATAAGAATAGAAGTAGATCTAGGGGGACGGAACTTTGAAGTGAACTATGTTGTGAAGAATTTATTTTCGAGAATTTGGGAAGAATTCCTTCCTTTTATTATATTCACTTATAATACGTCACGTCAAGAAGCCACGCGGCAGACGCCATTTTTTCTAGTGTTCACTCGAGAACCAGTTTTTACGAACAGATACGACATTTCCATAGCCGATCCAGAACAAAATTGCGCAAGAAGTACGGGATAAAATACGGGATGCTAGATAAACTCGAGATGCCAGGGATACAAGCAGCGGGACTGCGAGTGAAGAATCGGTATGATTCCACTCACAGATTCGAAATTTTTGGGCTAGGCGACCAAGTATGTTGAAGTCTCAAATATTTTTCAAGGTAATTATAAGAAGTTGAATATGAAATATAAGGGGCCTTATTGAATAGTGGAACAGACTTCGCCTGTAAACTACCGTATTAGCGCACGTCGACGTAACGAGGCTGACCAAATAGTACAAATACGCCGGTTAGCGAAATACAGAATCGTGAAACTGCGAATGCATAGTAAGAGGATAATGAGTAATAATCTAAAGATGTGGAAATAGGAAATAGTGTTGAAATATATAAGGAAATGTCGTTTCTTGTTATTTTTATTGTTTAAATTACTAGTGTTGGTCAAGGAAATAATTTTAATTTTTATTTTTCTCTATTGTCTAAGAAAAATTATTTTTTCTTCTTCTCGTGTGTAGGTGTTAGCATATTAATATATAATGGTCTATGTCAAAAAAAAATTCTTTTTTTTTGTGTTTTTATTTTCTTTCGAGGAAAATACGTGAGAGATGTTCGTGTGAGAGTGAGAGATGAGAGAGACGTTCGTGTGATGGTGATTGGCATAGGTCGTGGTCGGAGGCCGACGCTTATTGTGCCCGGATAGCCTCTTTCCCCCTCCTTCGCTGTACAGCTGCGGTGGCGTGTCGGCTAACCGACACCCCTTTTTCCCGCGTCCACCGACCGTCCTTGACGACGCTGCTATCTTGCGAGTGCGTACGACCTTGCGACTGTGATAGAAACATATGGAAGTGAAATATTTTGATTATAATTTGGGAATGTGAAGAACATGATTCGAATTAGATTATTGTATTTAATCCTGTTAATTGAAATCACATTACTTTATTTCGTCATTTTTAATAGTATAAAATAATTTAGTGTACGTTGATAATTACACGTGCGAATTCCCGTAGTCCGCATTGGTATGAGATAATTAGTTGAAATTTAACATCGTTTGATTTCATAAATTTGATTTGCTTTTAATGGAATTTAGAATGGTTATGAGATGCACAAAAATGTGCAAGAGCAATAGGATACCTAGCACTGCAGATCATCACGTAATGATCTCTCAAGGTGATCTGTTGTCTAGAATTTGCGCACAACAAAAGGCAAAATGGTACTGTAAAATATACTGGTAGGAAATTTAAAACTGCAATCATCGTACACCATCGTACATCATCGTTAAGCAAAGTATTGAATGTAGTGCGTTCTCACTTTGTTCCTAGAACAATATTTTGTTGCGAAAAAATATAACCTATTAATGATTACCAATTATTACAAATTAAATATTACTAAATGTTGAGTGAACTCTGAAGGGATATTAATACTCAATGGCATGCTCAAGTTCTTTCACTATCTCCCATTTCATAGACCCTCCCCTTTTTCTTTTTACCCAAATCCTGTTGGAATGTGGCCCCATTGGGGACAGTGATATAAGATCGCGATTAATTGTATCCCGTAGCATCGCAGAAAAGACAAGAGCCCCGAGAATCAGTTTATATTATTTTGATTGTGTTTTAGGATCGGGCCTAGCCAACCCGCATCGTTGACTGTTTCAGGAGCGGAATTAGCCACCCGCGTTCGTGTGTTTTGGAATAAGATATAGTGAATAGGAGCGGAATTAGCCACTCGCGTCCTGTGTGTTGTGGAATACGATATAGTTGATATTATGAGAAGATAGGATTTTTTTGTACATGTTATGTAATAGAGGCGAGTGACCTCTAGGGGACCTGGAACCCCCTTAGCCGGCATTTCGAAATAGGACCCATTAATGAATAAAGTTGTTTTCTTAGAATCTGGTCGCTTTAGGAATATGATAGGTACCTCTACACTCTTATCGACCTAATCCGTGCGTCCCAGGTCATAAGCGTCGAAATTTTGTCTTAATCACTTAGCGTAATCGCAGTGTGGGTTTTAATATTTTTATGTCGTCGACTCGAGCTGTGTGAGACTCACAGTAGGCCAGTTAGTTTTTGTTGTTGCCCTTAGGATCTATAGGGACGATCGATCCTCTTTTTATTATTATTGTTTACACTGCAGTGCGAGCTTGTGCTCGGGTTTAGTATGGATTATGTTGAACCTGCGGTCTGCGCAACCGTAGCGGCCTTCGTCATCCATATTACCGTTCGAGTAGTAATTTGGGTTACCCTTAGAAAATGTAGGTATTGTTCCCGTTAATAACTGTCCTCGCACTGGGAGTAGCTTTCCCATTGATGGTGTCACCGCTTCCACATTCTCCTTTTTCTTTTATTTCACATACCCCTGAACCAAAATCTTTTACCGCACTTGAGCATTGTGTATCGTGACTGAGGACTCTACATCTCCGTTTACTTTGTTATTGTAAACAGATACTATAAAATCTCTCCTCGAGATCCACTTAATAATTTCCTATGACTGATGATTTCCTATAATTTTTAATGATTTCCTATGATTTTTGTTTTAAGATTTCTTAAATTTTAAATGATTTCCTATGACTTTTAGCACTAACGAAGGAAGCCTTATGCTTCCAAATTTCTTAAAATAATGTATCGTCGAGAGCCTAATCCGTGAATGCCTGTATCGGGTCTAATCAGACTTTTAATTGGTTTATAATAATGTATCGTCATGAGCCACTACTCCGAGCATGTATACTGCGTGTGCACTTGATTAAATAAAAATTCAGTTCGTTTCGCTGCATTCCATTCGCCGTAATCTCTTTCGCTTTTGACCGCAGTGAGTGCCGACTCACTTCAACGGTTTCTCGACCTTATCGAAGTGTATTTAAAAACACTTAGTGTTCGCCTGGAATACTTCGCCCACTCTCGTCAAAATCCGGCAAATCTACGAAAATTAACTTTAGGATCGACGAGGGGGGGGGGAGTGCCACGGAACGAATTATTGATATTGTGATGCAGTTCGGGTAAATTGTTTTCAATCCTTTTATATGCCTGCCTTGCTTACCGCTTCGCCGTTGTGACGCCAACCAATTATTTGCCATTTCCTTGCTGTATAGCAGTGGCAATGGCGAACGGGATTTTTTTTCGTTGTGGAATGATTCTTTCAATTGTTTTGAGAACATGGACTATTTTTAAGTCTAAAATATGTACCTAAACAGGTCAATCACTCACTGCTAGGTCTATTTCTATTTTTTTTACTATGTATCGGGTTTTATATTGTCAATTGTTGTTGTTTCTGTAGCAAAGGTTTTGGTGTAATTGTGGTTTTCATGTATCTAAAAATATTGTGGTTATGGTTTATATTGTACAACAACGATTGGATGTACCACTGGTAGCCTACAAGTAGTCTTTTCATTCGTGGAGACAGGCACTCATGCTGAAAATCTGCCAATCTGGGAGTCAATTACACTTTATTTCATGTTGTAATGTGGAATTAATTTCATTCCTCAGACTCCTCCCTGCAAGGGGACGCAACTGTTATTATCTGCATGCTAATATTGTTCGTCGTATGTCCTGACAACCAGGCTGAGACACGGATTTGAGTTTTAGATCCACAGCCACACCAGCACACCGCTTCTTCGGCCTGTTCTGCCAACTTCGGGACGTGCCTCCTGCTCCACTACGGTCGACCTACACCCACCCTATCAGGAAGGATGGAAGGATGTCTCGGCTGGCATTGGAATGTCTAGCCTCCATAATGAAGCCACCACCTGAACCGTCCTCCTCGACATCTGCGTCTTCCAGAATCTACAACTTGCCATGTGCTAATAAACAATGAACTACTCGCAAGATATGTTTGATATGTGTATCGTTCTCCGTTCAATATAGCAACATGACAATTTTCCCATGAGTATATTAGCAGAAGTTCTGATTCTATATCCCCAATGCTCATCTAATTGGTGTAAACTGTGTTCTTTCAAATTTAGTACTAATATCTTATGAGAGAGTTAATGAAGGATACACAGCGCATACATGGTCGTAAATAACTTTTTTGCAATTTAAGGAGTGTCTAACTAGAGCTCCATCAAGAACTACAAAAGTATTTGATTAATTATATTGACTGACTTAAAACTTGACTTAAGATCATACAGAGCGTATGATGTGAATGTTTCTTTAAAATAAAAGAATATGCCCAGGAAGCATCCATTATTTCCCTTTAGTGAAATGAATGAGAACAGTCTTATTAGGACTCAGTTTGAGACTAAGGTCTCAAAGTTAACGATTTAATGAAGTAATGGATTTCTCAATGAGTTGCGTACATTTTTCAAAGGGCACATTTATTTACTAAATAGCTATGTCATCAGTAAATTGCGAAATCGGTATATCGCTTGGAAAGTCCTCAGTAATATCAGAAACATATATCAAATGTAAAGGACTCCTCCCGACGGAAACTTTCTTCTTATAACTTGATGAGTGAATTTTTCAAATGTATGATGAGAATTAGATAAATTTAACCATGCTAGAAGAATATCCTATTTTGATAGTTTCTGTTATGATATTGCGCTTTGTACATTGTCAAAAATGCAGCAAGGAATGGCATCTATCATACATGCCATTCCTTCATCGATACATGCAAATTAAATATATTGTTCACACAAGATTGACATTTTCGATAGCCAGTTTGACTTTTAGAGAGTAATGCATCCACTCTCTTGTCTATTTTTTTTACAAGAACTGCAATGATTTCACAAAAACAAAGACGTAAGGGGTTGGTCATTCTTTTTAACAAATTGATTATAAGATATATTCTGTTTGTAGGATTCTTTTCCCTAGAGCACATTTCATTATAGTGATCAAGAAGAAAGAGATTGAACTTGAAAGGTAAATTCTGTGGTCTGTAAAAATTAATTCTAATTGAATCAGGAGAATTGACTTACTTTGTGTGAATTTAAAACTTAGTTAAGTTCCGAGAAACTGGAAGGATTGTCAAATATTTCATTTGACTCACCCATTGAAATACAATTAGGATTGCTTGCAACCCATGGAGGTGCACGAAGAATTTCTTATTTTTTCAGAGTTGATTCTCATGTATATACAATGGAGCAGTAATTTATCCATTTATCGTATGAACTATTACATTTATTCCACGTGTTGGTGATAACTGTATTAAAGTTGATTTTTTAATCGATCTCCCTAAAATATACTTTTCTTTCATTTTGAGGAGCTTTTTCGCATGAGCACACATTTTTGTGAGCACTTAAATCCCATAGTTTTCCCGTCTCTTAATTTCATAATTGCAACCGTACGCATTTGATATTGTCACACTTCCAATCTCGCCAAGTTACTTGATTTTTATACCTACTAGTTTTACACTTCTTTCTTGAGTACTATTTTTATTTGCATTTACAATCATGGAAGAAAGCACAAGAAATTATTCACTAGGTGAAAGAATAGCAATAGAACGTCGTGGTAATCATAAAAAGTCATGGTATTACATTATATTTGTAGTTCAAGTAACATTTTCCTAAATAAGAGGGAATAGGATACAGCTTAAATGACTTCTTAAAATAACGTTTCTTTTCTATATTAACATTTTCAAAAATGGGTAGTGACCAAAACCCCATATTTCACCATGAACCATGGTTTGTATGTTATTTGTTAAACTCATCGTAGGTAGAATAAGACCTTAATTCGAATTTAAGTGTAAATTCTCGCTTTGCTTTGAAATATTTTTCACCATTCTTGTAACAACTACTACAATTCCATATGTCATTATGGATTATGAAATATTTTTCACCATTCTTGTAACAACTACTACAATTCCATATGTCATTCATCCCGTTAGTAAACAGTCACTTTTATAACTATCTATGAGCATTCCGTATTGTTCGTGGCATGACAAATCTTGGTACTCTTCAGCATAGAATTAGATTAAATACCGGGTTTGTGTTACGAAGCTTTAAGCCACAAATTTCGACATAACTATTATGATTGGTCAATTTTAAGTCCTCAATTCAATAAAGCTCCGTAAAAATATTGTGACAGCCCATACATTTCACGACATTTCCTCGTCCATTTTTAAAGCAAACTTTCATTTAAAATTGTGAACTTATATGATATTCCCTTTCTTACTCTGTACGTAACTCTTTCGTTATGAATAATAATTCAAGACTTCATTTTTGTACTTGGAAATACGGGTAACCGAGGCTAGTCGTATTTTAAAAAATAAGAACTCCTGACAGTAAGCGCAATAGTTATGCGGGTTGCCGACAAAGCGCCTGCTGTTTCGGTGCTGCTAGATGAGTGAATTGATTCCTGTTTATTTCTTAAGAACCATTTTATTTTGTTTCTGTTAACATTATTCCTTCCTCCTAATTCGAGTTCGGTTAATCGTGATTCAGATGAATTTACTTCCCTCCGAGAAATGTGTCCGAAGGCCATTGGTATTAAACGTAAAGGATTCTGGCGACTTCTAACTTTTTTCCTGACAGAACGTTTCAGTGCGTCAGACGTTGCTTGATGGGGTTGCATCGTACCAGGCATTTAAATTTATTAGTATTTGTAGCCATTTAATGATGTCACGAACCATAAGATTCTTTTCACACCAAGAATCGTCAATGGTACCAATATGCCTGAAAACTATTAGAAGGATTCACGAACATCGAGCGCGAATATTTCAACTCATTCGACAGTGCTTCAATGTAAGCTACATTTAATAAATGTTTTTAATCGATTTATTTTATTGTCGATACATATATTAGTTTATCCTTCTCTGTTTTGTGAGAATAAAAATCCTGTAATATTCTAAAGATAAGTCAGCGTCCACAACAACTTTCTTCAAAAACAATATATTTGAAGAAAAATGTTGACGCATCTCTGAGTTGTTACAGTTACTTGGGACAAAGAAAAAGTTCCTTCATGTAATAATATATTTACCTCATGGAACTATAAAATATCTCCAAGGATCTAAAACACAAGACAACCTTTATTTGCGATTCCTTTTATTTCCCGCAGACATGTGTCGGTTCGTAAGAAGATGTTCCAGTCTTCTTCGCTTCTTGGCAACCGCTGCTCGTCAGAATTTTGATGCTCGCTGACCGCGTCCCATGAACACTTTGTGAATTTCAGCTCTGCTACGCGAGTCATAGCACTGACGAGACAACTTCCTCTCCCCCCTCCATGAAAAAATAGAAGTCCAACTTATACTTGTTTTCATCCCTTTGTTCTGGAAATTTTTTTAGACATAAAAGAAAATTAACTCAGAAATCTTAAAATATAAATAATTTTTGTATGACTATTTTTATTAGATATATGGTATTTTTCAATGATCATTATATTAAATAAAAATGTATAAAAATATTCATGAATTAAAAATATTATATCAGTCTTCCACGTTGTCTTACTTTTATATTTCAAAATTCGCTCCGAAGTCACGGGGATTCAAGAAAACCCCTCTCCCCGTACCCATATTGAGGAGGTTCTGTGACCAAGTACGTATGACGGAAGTAGCTCAATACGATACTCCAATTGATCGAGTTATAAACAAGTTCGCTAAAAAAGGCAAGGAAGAAATTTGTTTAATAAAATAAGCCAAATGAAATCAAAATTACTGAAAAAATTTCAGCAATGACCTTATATTATTGGGAAAAATATCATTTTGTAATTAATTTTTTCTATGTAATTCCCCCTTCCCCGCATGAAATTGATTTTTAGATAGTCATACATGAAGAGTCGTTGTCTAATGAAGCAGAGAATAATATCAGTTATGCTGTATTCACATGAGGATACTCATACCACCGAGACACTGGGATACTCGGCGACCAAGAGACTCAGCACGTGTTATTAAGAGACAATACTCATATGTCATCAAGCGGTCACTCAGAGACGCAGGGACGCGGAGTCTAGTAGACTTCATGCTTGTCTCCCAGTTTCTCAGACGCAAGCGATAGCAGCTTGCGGCCGATCACTGATATCTTATCGATCGTCGCAGCGCTCATTCCAAGAAGACAGTCAAAGATTGTACCTTTTTCAATCGGCAAAACATTTACGCGTATTTATAAATATTGAAATATGTTCATAAAAATATTGTACCAAATGACCATTTCACATTTTACAGTAGAAGTACAATATACCGATGAAATCTTGCATATATTGGCAATGCAGTTTCAAACTGGTTCGACGTAATACTCAATAATATAGTCAAGTTTGGTATCATACTTTCAGTTTTATTTGGTATAATTCTTCTATTCTCTTTATTCTGTAGAATGCGAGGAACTTAAAACCTGATTCTTGCAGTTCCTTTGCGGCATCGAATAATCTACAGTTTATGTTCTTTCCGGTGTAACATTGTACCCACTATTTTCTCACATTTCTCAGTCTCTCACATGGCCGTCTGGCAACTGGAGACAGGATTATAGTATCCCCATGCAAATATGGCCTCACTGTTCTTCTATGAGAAATTATTTGTTTCGGCTATTAATATTGTTTTTTTAGAGTTTTTATTTCTACTACTATTTCTATTATTATTATTATTATTATTATTTATTTCTCAAAATACTTATAACGTTTTCATAGCTATTAACACCCGGAGTAACAACATTTATTTCCCATACAAAGAAGACAAAATATTTCACATTGACCTGTCATTTTCGTTCGCGTTATCTTTTTGTCTGAAGATAGTATATTTGTTGCTCTGGATGATTGCAGTGAATTGCCCCAAGGGTTGCCCCTAGACGATATTATTTTGTCACCCACTAATCTATGTAATGAATAGTTATTTCTATTAACTGGAATTAATACGAAGCTGTTACATTAAACCGCAATAATTTAAGTTAATGACAAGAAATAGTAAACAACTGAGAAACGATAAACATTCATGAAAGAGAAATAATGAAACATGCCGTCTGATTATTATCAGTCTTTGAATATTCCTAATACTAAAAGAAAACTAAAAGAGGTATGAAGAGATTCGATTTTGTACGTGGTTACAGAGAACAAAGATCTGATGCATTGTCGGAGTGCTTGGTAGTCGTTCATTCCGAAATGAAACAAAAATATCTTGAGTTTTTCACGTTCCATCAGTCAAACTGCAATGAGCCTTCTGTGATACGCGCGCCACTGTTTCAATCGTCGGAATAATCAAAGGTACGTCGCATCTCCCTCATCTATTAAAAAGTGTCCTTGACTTTTGGAGACGCGTTGAACCAAAGCAGGAGTGCATCGAAGTATATTTCTTAGGGTCATGATGGTGTCGTATTGAGTTACAGGCATTAATCTTCCGTTGCATTACGTCTCCGTCAGTCCTATTGTGTTTTTGATTTGTCTGAGACTTTCTTCCCAGATCATTGTTCTACCCAGCCGAAACCTAATGCTTTGAAGGGAAACTTCTTCAGGAACATTGGGCACGAATATCCCAGGGAGGAAAGTTTGTTTGCTTTAGGATCGGTGAGCATCAAGTTCCGGAACTACGCGGCTCTTGCGTAGAGCATGCCCGAACGAGAGATTGAACTATTGTATGCCCTCGCGAAGAGATAAATAAACAACCTGCCAGTCACTTTTTATTAATCATGACTGGAAAATTAGTATGGTCTTGTTCCCTTCTTTTCTCATAGAAATTAATATTAAATGTAACAAATATACAAAACTAATTAGTAAGATATAAAATTGTATTCTGTGATTCATACACAAACATGTGATTTCTGGTCGGTGGTTATCCACGAGAAAGTTTTGTGTGGTTGTTTTACCAACACATTAAACTTACTCATCCACAAGTGGAGAACAATGATTTAAGCCGAAAAACAATACAAAAATATAATTCATGAAATATAATTAATTTTATCTTCTCAATAATGTTGTTAGTTTTAATCTAGTAAATTATTAATAAAAATTATAAACTGTAAATTTATATAATTTTAATTCTTCTTGATACGTTTACTTTTAAACCTGATTATGATTAAATTATTGATTAATTATGTAGGTAAGAATGTGAATTTCTAATTTATATTACCGAGGAAGTTTCGCTTCTGTCGTGTAGAAGCTCATCCAGATCTTCCTGACATCAAGCTAAATCCTGAATTGTCATTCGAGAAATTAAAAAAAACTGGTTGAAATTTTGGTGCGGTCAGGGGGATTTTTACTCACATCTAACGTGTAGACTGACTCCCAGGTCTCTCAGCTCGCTATTAAATGAATTTCCGGGATATTCTACAGTAAATAGACGGAGCGTAACACTGGTCCCACCATCTTATTGCTCCAAGGCCCGAAATCACGGAACTCTACTCTCGAACACCGTTCGTTACTGCATGCAGCGAGAACTCTTTGACTTTGTTGCACAGCAATATACGGAAACCATATCAGTTGAACCTAAGTCAACAAAAACGAAATAAAAATGGCGGAAAGTGATGCTTGACAAGTACAAAATAATCTCTAAAAATCATCGGAAGCAATCGTTTCAATATTTAGAGCAGATGATACCACGGAGCACCCCTCATAGTTCCCATCACCGGTTCTTATTCTATTTGTGAGCTATCGGGGATATTCCTTTCCTCTCTGTGTTGTGACGAAAACTTATATCATTAAAAGAAAATACATACTAGTAAATTCATTTTATGGGAACGAGACGATTCATCACTTTATAACAAAAAGAAATGCTAAATAACTTAAACCACAAAAAGGAGAGGTGTTCTAATAAGAAAAAATGAAATAATTGACCGTTTTTTTAAGTAGACAAATTAACCTGGTAAAAAGCTACTTTTAATTAAATCATTTGAGTGCATATCCCCGAGTCCTTTTCCAGTGATTTTGCGGATTATCCACGGTTGTCGCCGTATTCCGCCAATGATCGGGAATTAATTGGGAATGCAATAGGTTGGTCATTGTCACGCTCATTGGTCTTCAGAAATACGAAACATCTTGAACTAAAATTTCTTCAACTTAAATATGATTGCTCAGGCAGATTATTGTGGTGCAGATTTTTTAAATACAAATTTCCTACGTACCATTATATTTGCCAACTTAGGGTTAAAATTACATTCATTAATTTGTCTTAGTAATAGGAACATGAGTACATTTTTTTCGAATTATGAAAATGTATCTATATTATTAACGGTAATGTATTATCAGTTTTATAGCAACAAATTTTAGCTCTCGTAAAATTAATAAAAAACATATTTTATGATACAAAATAATATAAATTTAATGCAAATGTATATTGACGCAAAAAAGACATCCTCTTACGACCTCTGAAAGTTGATACAAGATAAACAAGTTTGCATTTTTGAGAAAATTTCTGAGTATATCATACCAGGGTTCTTTAAAATTCATTGTTTATCATTTTAATTTATTTCCTCGAGATAAAAGAAAGGTAAAAATGCATTACTCAGGAAAACCATACACGCGAAAAAAGAAGAGAAAATGCATTAAAGAGTAGTAATCCACTTATTCCCAAGAAAAGTCAAAATCATCTGGTGACGTCGATGTTCATCCTCATTGTAGCATGGTGCGAGTGGCGCCTTGGGCGTAGCGAGAGTCAACCGTATGCGCGGGTCGGCGGTGGCGACGGCGGTGGGCAATGGTGGGCGACGCGCAGGCGGCGGGGAGTCGCGCTCTGCCGGAGCGGAGGCGGAGGCCACAGTCAGTCGCGACGTGCCTGCCAGTCGCTGCGACGCCGGCACCCGTGGCCGTCCGTCCGTCGGTCGGTTGTTCGCCCACACACGCACGCACGCTCACCTGCGCGCGTGCGCACCGTTGCCCTCGCTCATCAGGATGGGCGCTCGCGGCAGCGTCAGGCCGCCAGCAGCCTCCTGCTATGTTGTCTTCGTGATGGTTCTCGCCTCGGCCACGCATCCCCCAGAGTCCGCATCGGCACCCCATGATTCAGGTACGCCAGTGCCCCTCTTCAAATAACGTGCAGAAGCCGGCGCTCTCAAACTGTTGGACACTCAGGCAATCAACTATGTTTGCTCGACGTGAACTCGCAGTTACTGCTTTGGGGAACGTTTCTCTTTGGCTCCGATACACACGAATCCTCGCGAGAGAAGTGGAACACATCCTGTGCACTTCTCCACCTTGGCACCGGAACTACGAGACATAACCTCATTTCTTCAACCTTTCTCCATATTCCGGGACCCTTGTGCGTATTACGTGAGACACTGCCCTCAACTCGATTTCAAAATAAGTTTTAATTTTGAAAACTCTCGAGAAAGAGGGGATAATATGCGTAGTCGGCGACTGTGTGATGCACACGGATTTTTGAACTGTGCACAATGTCGTAGCTTTTCTATGAAACATATTCTTGAAATTCTTCTTTTTTTTGGGGGGGGGAAGGGTTATTTGTTTAAAAACGTAAGCGTATTAAGTTCTAACTATACGATAGAAAATTCAAGTTCAAAACACGCAATTGTCTTATTATCGAAAGAAAATTTCATCTGAACTTCTCACGATGCCTTCCTCCACGTGCTATATTGTACGTGACGACATTATTGAGGCTTGAGGCGACTTTCCAATCAGCTCTTGGAAGCTGTGTTTTGCGTCCAAAACCTAAACAAAGTGATGTCAGTAGACTCTGATGTCATTGTGCGATTGATAGGTTTCTTGAGTATTGAGCTTCTTTTGTATGAGAACGAACAAAGGAAATGCTTCTCTAGAACGCCGAACTAAACTCTGCTCACCTAAGTTTCATGCAAGCGTGCATTGAATCAGGATAATTATCTTAATTTTTGTCATAGCGATCAGTTAAAACTTGAGTCAATACAGTGAAACAATAATTTCAAACGAACTGGGGATACATGTTGTCCAGAAATAGCTCTTTAAAAAATTAAAACGACGTAATCGTGGCTCATTATCTTCAATATATTTTCTTGGCAGTAAAATTCTGCTACTTCAGTTCACATTTTAGATAAAATGGTATATAATGAGACCAGTGATTGTTTTACAAGAAATCAACCACAACGAATCGTGAAAATATGACCATACAAAATAAATAAAATGTGAAACTTCCAAATATTTTTACATCAGTTAATAGTAATGTGGTAATGGAACTTCTCACGTCATTATGGTAAATTTTCAGAGATAACGACTATGAATGGGGAAAGGACATAATATTAACAAGAAAGGAATGAATGTTATCATGAGGGAATGCGGTAAATATTTTAAAAAAAGTATAATTTTATAGCATAATAGAGTTTAACTTTTAATGGTTCTCCCATTGTCTTTCTTATTGTGCCTACGTAATTACTAATCATCGGTACGTAAACTATTGTTTTGCCTGTTATAAAATAGACGCATTTTATGAGGTAACTTTCAATATTTAAGAAGATTTTATTAGTAATCGAAGGCTTGTGCTTTCTGCTTTATGTCGGCTGATAACATTGCGGAAGACCTCGGGAAATCTTTCCGTTCACATACACCTTAATTGAATTCTCGGACAATAATACTCGAAAAAAATTTATTCGTTATGCATGAAGTTGAGGAGACATTTTTCAATGCAACTGGGTCCCGATACTTAGAGTTAATGTAAAACACCTCTTTTCCGCAAATTCCTAGAATATGCATCTGTATCGTTAGTCGCTGTTAGCTAATCGTCTCATCGGAAAGATTTCCTTTTGAAGGGACAATGTCTTATTTCTACAAACTGATAAATTTTGAATTATTTTATTGCTTCGGTCAGTCGAAATAGAAGTACTCGCTATGTACTAGCTCTGAGGCGCTGGTAAAAATGAGTAATGTTTATCAGACTGGCCATACTCGTTTCGCAACATCTGTTAGCCTTCATTGTTATTTAACTCAAGCAACTTTGTTGCACTATGAAGATAATTTAAAAATCGCAATGAAAAGGAACGGATAAAACTGTTTTTACAAAAATGTTGCGTGTGTACATCAATAAAATTTAATTGGCAAAACTGTCTGTGTCAATACCAGTAGTATTATCGAACCTTTGTTCATCTGGCATTTTAAACCCGCATTATGTGAAGACGTGAAGAAAGACGAAACTCTTCTGCGAGGAGTGCAATGCAGAAGACATCATCGGTATAAGTTCAGCTCAATCATGTATACACAACTAAGTGAACATACCTAAACACTCTGAAAATGAAACTACGTGAATTTTGACCAAGGTGAGAAAAAGGAATTGCTCAAGGAAATTTTCACTTAACCGTCAATAAATTTATTATACAAGTTAGAGGATGAAGTGGACCGCAAATATTTAGTTTCCATTTCTTTGAATCGAGTATACATTTCTATTTCACTGAAGCGAGGACACCGATTCAATATGCATCACAAAACAAAAGACAGAAACTTGCGTCCTCGGAATACTTTAAAGATTTATTAACTTTAATTGAAAGCAATTAAGGGCTGAGACCGTAGTATGAACAAAAAATATATGTTAATATAGTTTAAAAACATAACTGTTTGAGGTAAGAGAGTTTAGGTAAGAATTGTTTGATTTTAATACTTAATGAAATCAAGGGTAACTTCTAAGCTAAAAAAGTATATTGATGATAGTTTTCGCACATTTTGCTGATGCTGACTCAACAAAATTGGGAATGTCTATCATAAATTAAACTATGTCTACCAATTCAGCTAAACTTTAGTGCTGCCGTTAACGCATTTCATATTACCATCAAAGTTGGATACGTATGGGGGTAAGATGAACAAGTCATTATTAAATGCATTTCACTTTAATTTTTATATGAAGAGTAAAAAATTAAGTAATAAAAAACATTAAGTCATTTTTCGTGTATTACGAGTATTTCTATTCCATAAGCATTTTTCTCATTCCATTTTGCCTAACAAATAACACTGCTGACAAACTGACGTTTTGAATCATATTAATAAAATGAATGTGACAATTTTTGTATCTTTGGACTTGTCTTGGAGAAACGGATTTCTTAGGAACCTATTTTTAAAGGATTGTACTGTGGTAATTTACCAACGAAGCTGGATTGAAGGGTTATGTTATCAAAAAATTACATTTTAAGTTCACACGGCAAGCTTTAGTACTCCGCATTACTAATCGGGAAGGCTAGTCAGGAAATCAAAAATACGTACTCAATTTTTATTCCTTCAACAATAAAAAGTATCAGGAATAGATGAGAAATACTGAAGTGAAAATCTAGGGAATTCATATATGCAGTGTAAATATGACTCTTAGGAATCAGCTGTAAGTATGTTTTTTTCTTAAATCAGCTAGTCTGGTATTGTTCAAAAGATAACTTTTATCAGTGATTTTATGTATTTACATGTCTTCAAGATTTTATGAACCAAACACCTTAATTTGTTTCTTACGTTCAAGGAAGAGAAAGAAGGAATTATGATAAATTTAATGCTTAACAAAAAACGTTATTAGTTGCTTGGATCTTTTGATGCTAAAACTTTTATATATATATATATATATATATATATATATATATATATATATATATATATATATATATATANGTTCTCGCTCGTCACTAAGTCATCCCGGGTTCGATTCCCGGAGGGGGCAAGAAAAATTTGTAGCTTTTCAATGCAATGTCTCAGTTCATATAGCTGCGACTTCTGAAAAGTGCAACCTCTGCGACTCAACACCGCAGTTGTAATACTTGGAAACAGCAATATTTCTGGATTCTATCTAGATGCTGTTTCCCCCCTGGCTCAATGTGTGTCTAGTGAATAAACTCATACAGAAATGAGACTGACTGGCGCACAAATCTCGTGGTCCTTAGTTGGTCCCTTGTGGTCCTTGGCCGTAACGAAAATATATATATATATATGTGTGTGTGTTTATTCATTCGTTTTTGTGTCATATTTATATATCATATGCAAAATGAAACAAATAGGATTTGGTGTAATTAAAGATATACTATTACGAAATGATATTTTGTTAATAATAAAAATAAACATTATAAAAAGGGAAACTTTATAACAAAATAGCCGAAGAGAAAATATTCCGAGGATCATGATAAGGGTTAAAAATGTTCTTTGATATTTAAGCTGAAACAACTTCATAAAGAAAACAAATATTTACTCACGCAAATACAATAAAATATGAATATTTTACTCATTTCCTCACGCATTCGTCCGATAAATAAATCTCATTTATTGAAGTTACAATTTTCTTCACATTGAAAGCTTGTGATATTTGTTACTAATACTATACAATAGATAAAATAAATTAAAATAATATAAAATGACGCTATGGCTTTCCATACTAAAGACCTTTTGAATCTTATTTCCCTTTCGAAATAAAATGTAGCATTCTACGATAGTATTTTTCTTTGAATAGCATTCCATACCATTGATTGGCTTACATAACGCCATAGCTGCACCACGAAGATGTACACGTCTCACCTCACGTTCCGAAAGCGGTCCATACATCTATTCCCGAAGGCGGCAGCATTCAACCAACCCACCACCAACATCTGGGACCGACAGTGTCAGACGTGTATCGCAAACATTACACCAGAAATTTTTGACACAACACACTTCATTTGAAAGGGAGATGACACCACAGCGTTTAAACAACATCATTATACGTTCGGACCCTTGGATTTGAGCGCGACACCGACAATTATGGTTTCAGTTCAAATAATGACACGAGCACTCCATAAATTTTCCATAAGTTTCTAGAATAGCTTTTGTTACTATTAATAAAACTGTTCAGGATATAAAGTAATATACTTCGATTTTAGTGGGCGCTTCGTTCCATTTACGATTCTATGCGTGTACCCGCTTCGACGTCCGAACTCTTAATAATCTTATGTGCCTTCATCACTCCCACGTCTGAATTTCCTAATATTACATCATACGACGAAAATTTCCCCTTCTCCGTTCTTACGTTGTCAGATCGTCATAATTTTATATCTTCTCACTCAGTCTCATACGTATCTCTCTTTTTCTCTGAATTTTGCGGGAATTTTCACCTGTTTCCTAATTTGAGCTTTGACTCGGGCCCTTCAATAGCGGTGACCTCTCTTTTCCATGGCATCTTTTTTCTCCCCTTCCCTTAACAACGTCTCAAACTGCGCGAGGGTGGTGGCGTCTGCAGCAATGTTTCCAAAACTGTGTATCGAGTCATTTTGGAATCCTCCTACGTATTCATTGTAACATTAGAATGAATTCAGACTGAAAAATAATAATTTAGCTTATTCTGGTATCAAATTATTATTGTTATAATGTTTAACTTTTAAAATTATAATACAAATTGCGAAAATCTGCGAGATTTTAAAAAAAAGATTTGGATTGTGTCCAGTTTGATAATTGATATGAGTAAGTTAAAAATTATCCATCAATACGATAAACACAACGAAAAATACGAAACATGAGTTAATATTAAGGAATCGAAATCCGTAATATCACATCACCAATAAACTAAACATACTACCAGAGATGGGCAAAGTTAACCTGAAATTTAACTTTGTTAGTCCGTTACTCCAAAAATTACCTTCGTTGAACGTTAAAGCATTAGTTTGCTGTTGGAAATGTAAAGGAAGTTAAAGTAACCGTTAAAAGTTAATTGATTATTTTGAATGTTATATCTGTCAAATAGTCGAGAAATTGTTGGTTTATCAAACTCGCACACTCATTCATAACATTGGTATAGTGTAGGTAGGCTAGGTTGGGTAGAGAAGGTAAATAAAAACATTAGTTATGTACGAAAATTTTATCTGAGAAGGATAACGTTTACCCTGCATAATACGACGTATGCGAAAATATACGATATCCCGCATAATCGTATATTTTCCAGTGAAAACCGTCAAACGTTTTCTTGCGCGGAATATACAGTTAAGTTATTTTGTATAAAAAAAGCAATGAACGCAAATACATCAAGATCGTCAACCAAAAAGTAGTTATTTTTTATTCGTATTCTCTTTATATTCTCTCTGTAGATAATGAATTCCAAGTCAGTTCACGAGTTGGAGGGTGGGAACAAGTGGGGAGAGGATCGCCGCAGGCCACTAAATAACTGAATCTTTTTAGTTTTTGTATAGCATTCCCAAATGGAATTCCTCAACCCTAGAGTAAACTTTATTACCTGGCTATGGCGCATATCACCTAACCTGAGAAACCCCTGTTCCCATAACTTTCTGTCACCCGATGTTCCCTTGAGAACTGCTGATTTTACATTTCAGGTCCTTCCCACGACGCATAGCGTGGGGAATCTCAGACCGTACTAAGCTATTGAGCCCTACACATTCATCGAGGCAAAAGCATATCGAGCATTTACCGACATTTCTCGGGAAACGGCAAGCACCCCCGATGGCTTCGAGCAATGAAAGATCGTCGGCTCAGACGATGCGAAATAAAATACATTTTTGAGCGGACGCGCTGCGCCATGGGAACAATGCTTTTAAAAAATTAGCATACATAAGTTAACAAAAGATAAATGTAAAGGAAGTTTATAAATGCATTAATGGTTTTAGAAATTAACTTAAAAGTTAAAAATTTAAATAAAATTTTAACATTTAAGTTAATTTCACGTAAACGATTTACGCTTTTCTGCCCTGCTTTACATAGTACATACTTCATTTTTGTTTAAATTTTAATTTATTTCTAAATGGGAAATGAAGTTTTTATACATTGGGAAGCAAATACAATAGAACCAAAAACATAACTAATTAACTGAAATTACTTTAACACAACATGGAATTCTACTACTATCAACACCCATTATGTAATCTAACTAAATAAATAATTTAAAACTTACGACCTCTAATGGATGAATAATATTTTGTTTTGTAAAGAGCTCACAAGAACGAAACATAGCCAAGACCCAGAAATAGGGAAGCAAACTATGAACGTATCTTAAAATGATAAATTTATTTCGATGGTATTCGCAGGGTACTTGTGGGACAGGATTCTGTTGTAACTTCTTAACGCATCACAAAAAGGAAAGTATTTGAGTAGAGGAGGGGTTGGCTGGATTGACGTTTTGAACGTTTGAGCTAGACAGCAAAAGAAGTATCCCGATGCCTCTCTTGCCATTCTGCGACACACTATCCTGTTTTTATAATCCTAAAGTGATGAGGGCGGTGATAGTGTAGAAATAATGATTGAATAATACTATAGTTAGGACATGAGTTAATGAGAATAATATTTCTCTTTATTGCACTTTCAAAGATTCTTAATTTTGTTCCTTCCATAAAAAAATAAATATTGTTTATGTTTTTTTTCTTCTAAATAATTGTAATTAATATAAATAGAATTGTTGTAAATATCATTTCTCACAAATATTTTGAGTCTCTTTGTGAATATTTTGTCGGTTGTTTCCGTGTCCTGAAAGGTTTTGTAGAGTAGGGTACCAAAATTTTTTATTTAAGAAGTCAAATAGTGTATAAAATTTTCGATATACTGACATTATACGAAATTTCCGATTCAGACATGGTCAACTTGCGAGGCTTTGCAAAAACTGCACCGTAAGTTCTTGTAAAAATGTGCCAGAATTGTTTCTGAACGAGTACTCCCCTGACCTCGACGTTTCGCTGTCGGACATTGTAGATGGCATATGATGTCCGTCACTTGAATCTGATTAACAGAAGAAGAGTGAAAACGAAGAAACATTTTGCAGATGAAGGACACTTTCAGGTCACATAAAACAAAAACGTTACTTTTATTAAATCATATAAATTTAAACAATCGTAATGGATAAATATAAACTATGACATGAACTGAGTTTATATAAATACCCATTTTATCATAAGCATAAAACCCTTTCCCCATTTGCCCAACTTAGAAATCAACTATACGAGTTCAACAGACACGTAGTGAACTTGGCGTGGTCAACTTGAAAGGTTCTACTCTACCGAAGTTTTCATGTTGTTTTTCAAAAAATACACAACTGTGGAGTGCTGTCTATTGTAATTGTCGTGTCGTTCAACCTAGTCTATATTACATACTATTATGATTTTCTGTAATAAATTCCTCATAACTCCATAAAAATGGCTGAATGTCAAAAATTTGAAGCTTAGAATGGTGATATATCGTAACCATTCAGAGACCGTCAGAGAGACCATTCTAGTGTTAAACTATTGCAAAGGCTCATTCCGGATTTATGTGAGGAATCGACCCCTCCGTAAATTTTATTTTTCATATGAATAACTGAAACTACTATCAAAATATGACTTTCGGTAAAATCTGTACTTCTTAGACGGTCATGAGGTTGAAATATGTCTGAAAAAACGTCTATTGATAAACTATATTTTTCTCTCGCTCAATACAAGCACATTTTTCAAAAAATTACAGATGTTTTAATGTTACTGCTAAGAAATATATTTTTCAAACATGCAACCACTAAGGACATCTCTGTAAGAAAATCAGAATAATTTAAAATATAATATATAATTTAAAATAAAAGTAAAGCAATACCATGCGTGAAAATTTTTGAGTGGCAACCTTTCAATTTGGAAAAAAATTCTCAAACATTTTCATCACGATTCATTCAGTGGCACATACTAAAAAACAGAAGAAACTGATAAAGAGTATGCTACCCGTTACATACATTATACTCACCACATCTATAGTACATATGGAGTACTGTACATTGTACACTTCTAAGACATCCACGTCATACAATTTTTTTCCCATTTCATGGTCATAGGTGCTCCAGTGCCACGAGTAGACTTTCAAGACAAAAGGGATTGAATTTTCGCATAAATGGATTTTACGAAGCATACCCTACAGCAAGCTCTCTAAACGGTAATATAAGTCACCAGAAAGAAAAACTACGTAAGCTATTTTTAAAGAATGTTTAGAAGCTACTTCTCGAGGATTAAAAAAATGGTACCCCAATACACATTTTTAAAAAATCAGCAGGTTCCTCCAGATAAAATAAAAATATCACATGTTTTAAAAAATTATACCCTGAAGTGCATTCCTTATGCTCATAGAAAAATTGTTGTAATACATTTACTTTCAAATTTACTTCTATTTTTTCTATTCACTTCTCAATAGGAACAAAAAGCAAATTAATTAATAGGATTTTAAATTATCGTATTTTGTTGAAATATATTTGTTACACTGAGGGTAATAATTCCGTGTAATAAAAATGAAAGAGATAAGACATTTTGGGTTTTGGAATTCATTTGTCCACCTTTCCCATAACAGAACCATCTCACTTTTTTGTCGTCATCCTCCCCCACCTCCGCAACTATGTTGGTAAGTACATTATTTTCTGTGGAATTTGAAAGGAAAATGCCAATTCAATTTCTCGCTAAATGAAATTTTCAGATTTGACCTGAAAACTGCGGTGTACTTTAGAAGTAATCAGCTTTTACGGGAAATAAAATTGAATCACATTTCGCAATACCATTTTATATTCAAATTATGCATACCAAAGATTTGTGTCAATGACCACTTATGTGTTATATTGTAAAATACTCTTCCGTCAGTTTTTTCTGCAGTCTATACCTTTTTTTTTAACATGCTTAATATACCCTCAAAATTGAAGAGCATCGTAAATATTATCAATGTCATTTATCTTTTCCACATGACAAACGATGTTATAATATGTTCTTGTCTCCGTCGAGTAGTTGTAATTACAGACGTAAACAACCGCTACTAAAGAAATGTTAATCGTTAAACGATTTCTGTTGACGTTACACAACTTAAATTCAACTTTCAGTCCGCTGATTGATTTTTTCACTGTGATGTTTGAATCGTTGCCAGGAGATTTGGCCGAGGAAGGCATACACTATCACTGAACCTGCAAAGGGTATCAGAACAGTAGTCACACGTCGGCGATGGAGTCCGTGCGAGACTCATTTACCGGAGATTACGAACCTGTTCTCGATGCAGAAGTAAAAAGCTCTGTGTGCTAGTGACTTGGAAATTGCTTAGGAAAAATGAATTTGTCGTTATTTTAGGGAACGAGATTACTATTTCCGATCAATTAACTGATCCACTGGTTCTCCGCTGCACGTGAGGATATTCGATGATCCTCCTTTTCTACAAACCTTTCCAGAGGTTCAAATTTCTAACGAATTTATTTTTCCCGACAGTTTTTTTGTTGAAATTCACCAACGCAATTCATTTGACTTTTTTCGCATTTGATGAACTCATTTGGAACCTAAAAAGGAAACTTGTGGATAAGGACGTTCCTGAGGTAAGATCTATTTCTCCCCCCCTCCCAGAAATTAAAAGAAATTAGTCCTTTCTGTATTTCTCCTAATAGTTGTACTGCATACACACACAAACATATGTATATCTAGTCTATATTCGTAATATGTGTGTGTGATATTCCCTCCCCTGAAATAAAACCTTTACTACACCCCCGTTTGTGGAGATTGGAAAGTTTCCATGTTAGGGAATATTTGTACGTTTTGTGTTCGAGTTACTTTATTACAATTTTCCTTGTTTGAAAGAAGAGGAGAACTCTCTTAGTCCTATCTTTTGGGCGCGGCTCACGAAAGATATTTACAATCACTTCTCAGGAAGTACAATGCATAAATCTGACTCTATTTCAAACTTTTCATTGTGGCTGTTGTCTTTTTCTCTCATCAATGCTTTCTAGTACAAGATTGTGGAGAAATGTTGACGTAAAACATAATTTATGTCTTCAGATCTTGCTCTACGTACGTACAATGAATGCAAGATCTAATGTTAGTTTTATGGAGAGGTATTAGGTGACACTAGTTTTTTTGCACTTAATTTCATCTCTAACTCGGTATCTCAACCCGGATATATCATATCTGTTACATCTATCGTTTCATTGCAACTTAAATTGTCATGCGTCAAATCCAGTCTGTCATGTCTAAAATCCAGTATTCTCATGTAATAACAATTCTCACTTATCCTTGTTGATGATGTCTCATAAGCACATCGTTTCTGTCATACTACCATGTGCTTTTCAAAAATGATAAATAAGCATTAAAAGTATCAGTATCCCTGCAAATTTTAGAAACAGTCATTGCGTTATAATTCTCTTCATAATCCTACGTTCTAGTAAATCTCTCAGTCAAGTGAGATACGGATCTATTAATAAATAGAACAATAATTAATAACCAAAGTAAATGGACTTCTTTTCTTATAATCCACTTAGCTTTAAACAATTGTTAAAAATCGTAAGTTAAACTTGAATTAAATTTAACAGACAAATTTTTCATGGTAATTTACACACGCTTATGTGGGCAAATATTAATTAGCAGATATGAAACCAGCTCCATCCATTCACTTAATGACGGGAGTAAAGGTAAGAACAGTATTACCAAGAGGCAGCGCCGTCCAACTTATCTGGGCCCGCGGGCAATTTTCTATACACTTTCGATTGATGAGGCCGCATGGGGTTTGGCAAAATGTCCGACGAATAAAATTAATGGGTCATATTTCTTTATTTGTAACGTGATACTTTGATTCTCATCGACAAATTTACATTATTTTAGTCCGGAAAAATTAAGTAGTATATTTCTTCATTTCCAAAAAGTATTTTTAATATGTAGTATCACAATAAAATATTTTCATGTTGTAGCGTACCGGGGTACTTACGAACTCAATTTTATATTTTCTCTCACCGGACATGCTACGTCAAATAGTTATTCTGGCTGCATAGATTTATAGTACCAAGTTGTACCCCCAAACGTTTCATGAAAAATGTGATGTTAAGTGTACTACAACTGCCGTAAAACAAATTCGCAGGTCCGCGTGCTGCCAGTTAGACTGCGCTGCGAAGAGGTATTCTGAAAAAAATAGTAGTCCTGGAAAATACAAGAATCACAAGTACAGGTCCATGTTATAATATCAGTTCCTGATCTTATTAGAAGTTCAGGTCCATGTCACAACATCAGTTGTGCCTTATATATCTCCCAACTATTTTTTTTTTCATATTACAAATCAATGTTCATTCCTCATGTCATGCATTATTACAAAAGAAATGAAAAGAAATTCAAAACACGTGAATGTCCAGCGCCATCCGATGAGAACGTGACACAAACATGTTTATTTTCAATAATTAAACATCGGGATTAAAGAAACCTAATGAAAATCACTCCGTAAGCAGCACGCTCTTTCCCACCCCCTTGGTGCGTTACATCATTTACGAACTGTCCCTTTACTGGTATTTACTCTTCAAAAGAATGAGAAAGAGGAGCAAATGACATAGTGCAAAAGTTGAGTAATAAATTAGTATTGATGAGTAAGAGATTAATACATTTTAACCATTAATTTTTCTAAAGATTATAGATAAAATTGCATTGCAATACGTTTAAGACTTAAGGCTATGCAATTATTATACAGCGGAAATACCCTTTGTCATTTAATTCTACTTTAATTCATCTATAAAGGATGGTTCAAACGCTTGAATGACGATATCACCTTTATATTTAGTGAAGACTATACGAGAGCTTCTTATAAAACTGGGGTGGAACGTTAATAATTCCGTTTAAACTAACTCATCCGTTTGGAACATGTCAATACAAGGAAGAAGGATATTAAACATTTACAAAGAGCACGGGTGTGGAATTTATATATTTTCCGAACTATTCTCTTTCGTACTCTGAAAATTTTGATATTATGGAAGAAGTGCCTCCAAAATATGACGCTGTGCCATGAAAAGAAATAAATATTTGCATAATATACGCAGCAGGAAAAGGGTTGTCATACAACTTTAATCAGAATTCGGAACATACGAGTACAACACAATTTACGTCGTTAGGAATTTAGATTATTGCTAAGAAAATTATGACGTCATATTTCATATGAAGACCTAAGAATTTTATATCAGTTTTTGTAATAGCTTTAAATTAGGTCCAAGAAGACAAAGAAGTTAATTATTACAAAACGTAGCATATCTGAAATGATATTTATAAAAATTCGTTTGGAAATTTTTAAATTTACGCACTAACACAGACAAGTTATCGAGTATTTACAATACAATATTGTAACATGTTTGTGTGATTTTTGCTATTTTGTAACATATTTTCAGTTTATAATTACATTTAATATCATATTCAATTGTCCTGTTTCTTGTTATAATTTGTTACACCAGATGATGACTTAGAGCAGAGAGTCGCAACGTGTTATTTAAAGCACAAAATAAATTGTATTCGTCTATCGAAAGGTCGTAAGTCTTAAATTATTTATTTATCTTGATTATATAATGTACGTTAATAGTCGAATTAGATCACGTTTATAGAAGGAGATATCGGTGGTAGAGATTTGTGAACAAATGACAATAAAACCTTTCGCGAAAACACCAGTGTTGTCAATCCTGAAAGTGGGGAAACTTATTTTTTGAAAATTCCCTACTCTTCCCCCTCTCAGTGAAAATAATATTGAATCACAATTGTTATGCTAGTTTTACCTATTGTATTAACCAATAATTGATAACCGATAAAACCCTATACTATACAGCAAAAATTAAGTACATCAGACGAAACTAAGCATTTGGAACGTGATTATATTTTGGAATGAGAGAGAGCGTTAAAAAAAATTGTAGGTTATTAAGCTAGCTAATATTGGACAAGCTGTATAGTTTTAATTTTGTTGTAGCTCACTTTTTACTAAAAAGTAAATTTAGGTAAATTTTCATATAAACGGATCTTGCTACTGAACGAAAGATCTGAACTTTATGAATCCAAAGGAATTCTTCTTCCATTTCGCTTATCTGAACAGAGGAGAGGACTGAACCGGATTTCCACCTCTATAAATCCAGATGAACGAACAAAAGTTCAATAATTTATGACCAAAAATGCTGTTGAAATTCCAAGTGATCACGAGAAAGGATCTTGTATTCTCTCCAAAAGGAAGAACGGGACAATTCCAGAAATTCGGTCAAAGTATCAGAGCAAAGCAGAAGAAAAACCTGAGCTTATGACTTAAGAGATGGGGCTACTTAGAAAATGTACACATTTTTATACTCCTGAAAATATAAAAGGACACAGGAAAATATTCTAAGTCCCGCGTCCTTGGAGATTTGGAACCGTTAGGTTTGCAACGCCACGTCTCTGTGACGGGGGAAAAGCTCCTCACTTTCGTTCGACCAATCGAAGGCAAACTTGAATCTGCTTCCATATTTGGCGGACCAATAGAAGACTAGTACTGGCGAACATACCCCTATTAAATCGTAACGAGAGAAAATGTTTTATTACGCCGTTATTAAAGAAATATTTTGTATTTTTTTATTATACACATTTTGGACTTCTATAACAAAAATATTCTGTATATTCTTCACTTCAATAAGCTTTATTATTCTCTATATTTAAATGACATCTCATGATTCGTTGTCTCACAAAGCCTTCCTAAAGAATATAAAAGATATAAGAGATTCTGTAAAAACGTTTGCGTCTGACTGTAAAAAAGTATTGTTTTTATCATAGAATTTGGATATAATCGCAAGATATCGTATTTTGTAAAATTGGAATCAGGTATTACTTATAAATATTCCTATAATTTCTGAACTCTACACAGTGGAGTAAAGAACTCAAAGCCCATTGGCATGAAGTGATGTGCATTATCTATCGTAATTTCACATAATTTGCAATTCTTTTATACTATTCTCATATGCCAATCGGAATTCAAGAATTATAGAAAACAATTGCATAAAATGTGAATGAATAACACTCAAGGTTAGTTCTAGTGATATTAATAATGTTAAACCACTTAAAGAATAAATGAATTACATGTACTAGAAATATATTGATCCCAGATACAACGCTTTGGCTGTAATCGTGCAACATAAAACAACATCCTCAGAGAGTAATATAACAAAAAACTGTTTTAGATTTCAATAAACATAACAAAAACACAAATCACTTGTATTAAGATATTCAAATGAAATTGAGTTGTACGCAGTATAATGCTTATTGAAACACTCGACGTCTCTATCGATTATAGAAATAGGCACTCAATTCAACGAGTTTTGAATCGTTGGTTTGAATAGGAAGAAATTGATATGAAGGGAATTTGAAGAAAATCCCATTTCTCCAATTCTGATTCATGCTTTTCTCGACAAACGCTAAGTTATACACTCTATGTATTTAATCTGATACCTGGCGGTGTTGTTCATCGGAACTCAAGAGATTTCTCTATGTTTTTAAACTCAGAAATGGGAAAATATCGATCCACATTCAAGTACTTCCCAAGGGAGTCCCCACGTATGAGAATACTTATCTCTATGAGATCACCTGAAATGTCTGTGGGTCTCGCAAGTTGAATGTCAATGGTTCCATTGACAATAAGTGCCATTTTTTGTTAAATTGACCAAAATCAACGATTCAAAACACGTAGAATTGGGTGCCTATTTCTGTGATTGATTGAGACGTCGAGTTTTTCAACAAATATACCTCATCGGGTAAAAATACATTTGGCTAAGAGAAATAATGCTCCACTGTAACTCTACTGTCAATACGCCGCTGACTCGATTCCCGATGACATTTGCTCAGAGATTTTTGAAATTGGTTTATATCATAAATCAGCTCGAAATATCTGTTTGGAGCTGTATTGAACGAAACCTTCGAAAACGCTCTCACATTGTTTAGGAAAATCTTAAACATACGCTGAGCAATTGGCAATTCGACAAAGTCGCATTACGACAAATCTGGCAAAGTGGCTAGCAACTGGAGATGAAATTGGAACACTTTCGAAGTTCAATCTTCATTGTGCTGATACATATCCTAAGTATACGATGTCTTCGTACACTTTAATACTTTTGATCACCATTTCTATAAATAACTTCTATACATGAAGTTTTAAGTTACGGCATTTTTAGTTTGTTCATTTGTGAATGATAGTATACAATAATATGTTTCATGACGAAATTATGTTAGTTCTTAAAATTGAAATTACCCCATGACTACATTCTTAAATATTCCGTTAAGAAGAAAACAATCTACAAAAAATGACAGAGAATCATAATAAAAATAAAGAAAACAATTCTAGAGTTTCTAGTTTCTATGACAATTATGCAATATACTTTGTTTTATTGTAGTTACCAGAAATACGTGTGATAAGATTATACACCAGATCACTGTTTACTGAACTCACCAACAGTTAAAAAATATGTAAAAGCAAACTCCATTTTAATAAGGATATTGAGTAGAAAATTGATATGCTTTAAATAGTGTAATTTATAACCAAACAATATTTTCAATAAAAATATATTAATATAGCATCTCAAATTTATCTTCTAATACTTTCAGAGCAATGTTCTGTACATAAAAATGTTATATGCATTTTCTGTATGTCTTACTACGAATTGAAATTATGTGGGTATTTTATAAACTTTAATTAAAACACAAAACAATTTTTATAAGATGTTCGTTGTAAAAAAACAATCTAGCTTCTTAAAGTACGAGTTTGGACGATGGTCTCGCGGGACACTATTTATGTACACTTTTCAATGCGGCTTTATTCGGTTTTCAAGTCGATAAACGAAAAAGAAGTGCGCTTTTTCCACACAATGAAACCTATGATGAAGATAAATGGTAATTTTTAAAATTCCTTATTCACAACCTACAGTTTCAGCACGTTCCTCATAACGAACAAAATATGAAAAACCTCTTAATAATAAACTACTAATAAACATGTATTTTTCTACAGTAGAATCTTCCAATACATTACATTAACCTCATATTAATAAACAAATTTGTTATTGCTTCATTAAGATATAGATAGATGATTTAGGTATATATTTATAGAAATTTTTAATTGTTCTGTTCGTGTTTCCATTTGAAAAGCTTCTTGTAATATTCTATTTTTCAATTCCCTTTAAATACGATAGTCACACTCCCATCTCTCCTTCCAGAAGAACACTCGAATAGCGTATAGACCAATATAATCTGGGATGGCACACAATCTGAGAAGCAATGAGTGATGACCAAAATATACATATTTATAAGAAAGTGAGTGTTTTCCTCATTAAAATATTCGTCGGAATGCCAAAGTTTCGACTTTTAGTCAGACTTCCTCACGGCTATAATTACATATATCTGGGGTCTTTAACTTCACTTGCAAGAAAAAGTCGTCATAAGGAAGAAACATTCCATCCATAAAAATTAACGTCGGAAGCGTATAATAAATCCAAAACCACAAAAGTATTTTGGTAATACGATATATTTATTTTTGTGGTTTTTCTGTAGATATCATTTCTTCTTCTCTTATGAAAAAAAATAAGACTAAAGAAAAAATATTCTGGTAAGTGATGTTGTCGCACTAAAAAACATATCTTTGAGACCATAGAAATACGTAGAGATGACAAGTCAAAAATATCGAAAATATTTGTTTTTCAAGTCACTGTGAATGCGTGTAAGCAAGATCTTCTGATTTTAACATTTTATTAAGTGCAAAATTTATTGTGCTTTCAATAATGAATTACCATTATTCTAGTTTACTTCCTCTGTAGTAAAAGAGTGAAATGGATGGCTGATGACAAATTTGATATTGCGATCGTTCTCCAAAATTATGTTTGTCTTCTAGAACGATGCGTTTTAAAGTGGTATTATTTCAGGTAATAGAACTTGAAATCCTACTAATTCCTACTAAATAACAAAAGTTTCATCTTCGAAGACCAGCATAAATCCAACAACGAAATATTCTGAAATTTAATATAATTGATGTGGTTTTTTTATTGTATTTGCTCAGATCAAATCTACATTTAGTAACATTAATGAGTTTGAGAGCAGGTTCTTCATAAGTTAAATACGTCTAAATGGTATATTTTCATCACATTTTATGTATATATAAGTTGTATTAATTAGTTATCAGTTTTTATTTCAAATTTTTTATTTCAAGTCACAATAACTTTGTATTTAGTTTTGTATTGTTATCTCATTAATTGCTTCGCAGATTTTTTATCATTACTCTTAAAATCGCGTTTAATGTCTAATCAATATGTTTAGCTACACAAATATATACAATTATGTTGATTCGTAAAAAGTTATATAAAGAATACTTCTGAATTGCTTCGTTTGTCCCAGCTATTGAAATCAATGAATTCTACGACATGTCGATAGTGACGAAAGTAAATGAAGGAAATAATGAAATTGATATATGGGTCAATGTAAAATAATTAATAAAATGTAATATTAATTGCGATGTTTTATTATCTGATAATCTTAGATAATGTGCATGAATGCAACTCAGTTGTATTTTGAAGCCTAAATAAAAGTGATATGTTCGTTTTGTTATGTTTTCTGAGAACTAAAAATATTTTTTTTTGTAATGTTACACTGAGCATATTGTTTTATATGTTGCACGATTACAGCCAAGCATTTTATCTTGCATTAATACATTTCTTACAGACGTAATTTCTTTATTGGTATAAAATTATTGAAGATTTCATTAGAATTAACATTTAGTGTTATTCATTCATTTTACATCAAATTCCTTTCTCTAATGCTTGATTTCCGATTGATCTCTAAAAATAATATAAAAGAGCTGCATATCATTTGAAATTACAATAAACAACACAATAATTGATGCCAATGACCTTAAGTTCTTTGCGCCACTGAATAAAATCCAGATGTTATAAGAATATTAATAAGTAATTCATGAATTCGTATCTCACGAAATTCATACAATATCTTGCGATGGTATTCAAATGTGACTAAACAATATCGATTTTACAGTAAGACAACAAAACTTGAGATGAAGAGAATGATAAAGTTTATTGAAGTTAAGAACAAAAAGAATATTTTTTGTTATGGAAGTCCAAGACGTGTATAATAAAAATTTACAAAACATTTCTTTAATAGCGGCATAATAAAACATTTTCTCTCGTTACAATTTAATAGGGGTATGTTCGCCAGTACTAGTCTTCTATTGCTCTGCCAAATATGGAAGCAGTTTCAAGTTTGCCTACGATTGGTCGAACGAAGATGAGTAGCTTTTTCCCCGTCGCATGGGAGTGGCGTTGCAAACCTAACAAATCCAAACTACTAAGAGCGCGAGACTTGGAATATTTACGCCCGCCCTTTTATAATTCCAGGACCGTACATGGAAATATTATTATTCCCTTTAGAATTTATTCTTGTACAAATAATTAAACTCTTTAATTATCTCACTGCACGTAAATTTTGACTAATGGTCATCTTGAAGACTGTGTGTGTCTTCCATTGTTCGATACGGGAACTTAAAAAAAGTATCACTAAAGATTGAATAAAATTCCTAAATAACTTTCCCTTAACTACAATCAAGTAACTTACTCCCAGATAAGTATTAATTTATGCACAAAATATACATTAAAATAATTTATCTTCCCGTATATTCTTGTTTAAAAACATGTAGAATTATCATTCTTTCATCATTATAAACATATGTTCTGATGATCGAGTTCATTTCGACACAAATATATCTAGAAGAACGCGCACACACACACACACACA
>NNCF01130520.1:89619-103930 GCA_002313205.1 Laupala kohalensis | reverse complement strand
TTACAATATACTTACAACGTATATATACAACGAACTTTTATGTAACAAACTGACAATTTTTTGAATAGACATAGGGAAACCCGAAAATTTCCAGAAAAATTACCATCGGTATTTAAAAAATTCACAAAATTTGGAAAAATCCCGCAATTCGGCAACGCTGGAAAATACATGGATGTCGTTTTTAGTTTTATAACGACGTGATTATTTTGAAACCACGAGGAGAGAATAAATTAAATTAGTGAGAGTTAGCAAGTCAATAAAAGAAATTCGTGTCTTCGGCAAAAAGCACAATTTTGCCATCTGATATGTACGACAACGTATCGTTCTCGTGCAGTGGGAAGAGAATAGGGCCTAAAATTGAACATTGAGGAACCACGGAAGACGTTCTCTTTCTGACAGAAATGTTACTGCATTTGATTTCCCTTCCACCATCTTTCTGTAATAATTAATATTGTATATGTTTTTCAAAAACAATATGCAGTTAATTGCAAGTTTTTGTTATTTTCTTATTGTTTTTCTCGTTTCCTTTCAAAAGCCTAGCGCCTCTGAAAAGGGCTACAATTCCTTGGGGACATTATATCTATCTTCCGAGGACTCTCTAACCAAGGTATATTTAAATGTTTTCACTCAATGAATATTATTGTTTAAAGAACCTTACACGTGTACAAGGAAAAGAAATAAAAAGAGGAATAAGAATAGAAATAAGTTTTAGGGTTCCCCATAACGTAAAGCTTGCTATCAATAGAAGTTCACAATAATTTGTATTTGAACGTAATATACTATAATCGATTCATGCAGGGCGTTTCCCAGCTTCAGTAGTGAGTGATGAAAATCTGGTAAGTCTACGTATTATTTGCGTATTAAGTTCCCGAAATAAAGTTTTTCTATTTTCGTGGTGATTCTCGGAGACGTATTGATTGAGATTTTTTTTATGACTTCAATAAGGAATTAAACATACATGCTGACCTGAATAACTTCCAAAATTTAATTCTACGTGCACTTGTCTGAGTGGCGAAATGTCAACCAAACATTGCCTGATATTCCGCAAAAAAATGGGGAACATTTGAGAGTTTTCTGGGCTTCTTATCACACACAAAAATGTCATATGGCAGCTGAAAGATTTACTGGAACTCAAGTTATTTGCAACAAGGGGTCTAATGGGACGCAAGACTCTTTATCAAGCCTCATTTTTATACCAATTCTCCGATAAAAAAAAAAAAGTTTATGACTTATTTAAATTCTGAACCATGAAATGTATTTAAACTACGTAAAGAGTTATTTTTCTGTGTGGTAAAGTTGTGAAATGCAACATTTTTGGAAATATTTCCATTCGATTCAGATATGCCTTTACACGTACATGTATAGCCGCCGCTCTCGCCTGCTATCTGGCACCAGATGACGGCTTGCCGCGTTCGCAACTACTCGCGGTGCGATGTTGCGACGATTCATGGAATCCAACTCATGGCCAGTCGAAGAGTCTCTGCCTGAGACCCGATCGTGATGATGCGAGTTATGTTCATCGTTTACGAGCGGCTTCAATAAATAATACGCGTATTATGCTTGATTTCTTGGTCTTTCAGAAATGACCAAGTTTAATATGCGACCGTTTTCCTATCTATTTATTTCAGTTATCTAGCTTTCATTGTCCTGCAACGCTGATTTCATTTTATTCAGTTTGGGCGGTTTTTTCGACAGGTCAGAGTCTCACATTTATTGGAATTTTTATTCCAATAAATATGAGTTCTCAAAGTAAATGTTCTCACGTAATTAAAAAATATCGAGGTTTATCCATTATATAAGAAAGAACGTAAAATTACAAATTTGCTCAATGGGACAATTTTATTGTTGTCCCTCTCTTTAAAAATTTATAAGTACCTCGTAGGATCTTTCTGTGAGAAAAGCATGGTTAGCAAGGTTTTCGAAAAAATTTCCCATCATTATTACCGTATTTCCGCCTTAAGCTTGTCACGCTAGATCGACAATTGCGTTCTTTTTTTAGAATTCTACCTTAACAATTGATTTTACAGTGGGTTCTGAAGCTCTTATACAATAAATCATGAGTAATGTTCTCCATTCGCCATGCATTTCAGTATGATCATGCACTGTCGTAGCTAAGTCTTAAAAGATGTACGATACTTTGGTCATTTTTTAGATTTAAATAAATGAAAACGTACACAAAATTGAGAAAACTCCAGGATTGAAATAAATGCTATTTACTTCAACATTATATTTTCTGCATGATGCTCATTGGGGAACATTTCATGACTAGCAAAATGATTTTTGCTGTGATATGGATTTTAAATAATTGACTTGTTCATTTAAAAGTCATTAACGTTATGAAAACATAATTGCTGTGATATAAATTTTAAATAATTGACTTGTTCATTTAAAAGTCATTAACGTTATGAAAACATATCTTTTCACCCGGTGATTTTATAGTGGTTTTGATGTTTTTTTAAAATTCAGGTGTGAAGTAAATGCAAAATAGTATGTAATGAATGCAAAGTTTTCCGCTTTCTGTGTGAAAAACATGTGGAAAGAGTAAACTTGAATGTGAACTTCAAGTTCTTTCAAAACAATTTCCTTTGTAAGGTGCATTTTATTAATTGGATCATTTTCAAAATACAGACTACTCTGAATTTTGTACTTTTGGAGTTAATGAAAAATACTATACAGAGTGATTCAACGAACTCCTATCTCCTACACAGATGAAGATAACGAAGTGAAATTTTCACTAAGATAAATCGTGACATGGATATAATAATTTGACGCATCCAATGATCCGTAGCTTATTTAGCTTCAGAGATATTGTGACTATCTGTAGTGAGTAATCACACGGAATGAATAATTCAAATTTGAATTTAGTGCTACCGAAGCGTGTGCCGTCGCCTAGGGCTAGCTGACTGTCGACGGTCGCCGAGGCAGAGTTGGGTGGTGGGCTATTGTTAGTTGGTGGGCCGGTTAGCTGATTTTACCAACAACTTGGCCCTCGTGGAGGGGTTAGTAGAAGTGTTTAGTAATAGTTAGAGTTATTGATACTAGCAGGAGGTGGACAGAGGAAGGAGGGTTTGCTTTTCAGTAGTCACAGTTTTATGAACTGGGGTATTCATGTGAAAAGCTACAAATTTTTCTGGTCCCACCGGGAATTGAACCCGGGAAGACTGGGTGAAGGGCAAGAACGCTACCCCCTGAGTGACCAGAAGGGTGCAGCGGAATATGAAGGCCAGTGAGGAGTATTATACCTCAACGTCAGTAAAGCGGAATGAAACAGGCAAATCAGAGACTAGTTATCAAATAAATATTGCTGCCTTATCAAAATTGGGAAAATGTACGAGGTAGACGCAATTCTGAGACATAGCAGCGAAGGTAAATTCCGTACAGAAAATACTGGAAAAAATCTCACGTGCTCGCTACCGCAAAGCCAGAATTCGTGCATCATTTCGACACTCCAATAAGAGCCATTTGTACACATCATTTGTAGACGCCATTGATGCAAGTCATTTGTACGCTACTTGTACATGGTATTTAAATGGGAGTAATTGGAAAATTAAACCATTAAAATAAAAAAAACTATTGGAAGAGAATCTACTTGGAGAAGATATTTGGAAACGGCGCGGATCTACGAGTTTACTCGTTCCACAGTGACACAACTAGTTCCGTCGTCCGAAGATCCCGAACCTCAACGCATTCAATGTTCTAGGGAATGCTGGTTCCCAACAGATGAAGCAGTTGCTTGCAGTATCAGCAGAAGGTTTGGTATGTCTGTTAATATTTGTCTACGTCTAGTTGAAGATAAAAGAACTTTTCGTAGTTAAGAATTTACGATAGGCACGTCACGAAAAGCAAGCTATTGTGAGTCAATCGCTCGCAGACAGCCGCTGATCGGCTCAATGTAAGATTTTGTACACATTAACGATAGCGCTTTTCAAGACACGGGCTAGAAATAAATTTGTAACTTCGAAATACCTCTTGCAGTTAAGGATGAATGAATATTATTTAAAAAAATTGATTCTAGGTAAATAAGCTAGTTTAATTCTCAAAGTAAAGAATTAAAATTGTATATTAGGGAGATTAATGTTGAAGCATTCATAATAGGAAATTGGAATAGTGCTCATTAAAATTAAATGCACATAGTTATTCGTATAAAGATACGATATATTTCTTGAATATTTGGATAACGTGTCTCTCTACAGATAAAAGAAGTGGTTTTATGTGAAATTTTAAAATTTCTATGTAATATATTTTTTTTAATGTGATTTGAGTATAGTGTATTTCATTTTATGTATTTTCAGCACGTGAAGAATTATCATATTTATTTGTTGCTCAATAATTGTAAATATTTGAAGTCATATTTTTATTTTCAATTCAGTTTCAACCAAACCATCTGTTTGGAAGACCTGCTAAAACTTTCAATAGTTGTTTTCAAATTGTAAATATTCACATTGTGCAATATATTCTGTTAATTTCACGAATTACTACACTGACCAATCTTTACCTGCTCCTAATGATCTCGATCCTAAAGCCTCAGATAGATGAGTTCGGATCTATTGGTCTAAGGAACAGGTTACTACCAGTGGCGGAACTAAGGGGGGGGGGGGGGGCTAAGGAGGCTATCGCCCCCTCCCATTAGACCTGAACTCTTAAAAGATAAAATTGAAGTTGATAAATGGCATACTTTGTGAAAGTGTTATCAGACTAATAACTGTTATTGTTATTAATAATATAATTGTTATTAATAATAGTATAATTAATAATATAATTGTTATTAATAATAGTATAATTAATAATATAATTGTTATTATTAATATAAATGTTATTAATATTACATATTTCAAAATTAATAATACCATATTTAAAACTTTAATAAATAATTATTGTTATTAAAAATACAATATTGTTAATTGTTAGCTATTTATTTGATGCATTTTATTTAAAGGTAATATTCATAAAGTTTGTGTTGTAAAACCATAATTTTTAAACAAAAATGCTCCCCAGTTATCCCCCCCCTCCTAGATTACGATCTAGATCCGCCACTGGTTACTACTAATATATTTCCAACCATATAACAAAAGAACCGTAAGAGATAGGAACTTTTTAGTTATAAACACATTATATAATAGGTTATAGAGCCCCTGTAGTAATAATAATTCAAAATCAGGGTCATTATCTATAATATTGACTTTGCTTCTCTTCGGGGTTTGGTCTTCTGGTGCATCGATAATGCGCTCAATTCTTTTGTCAGCTTCTCCTGAATGTTAAGTTAAAAACATCAAATTTCATAAGGTTAACAATAGTTTTTATTCTGTGTCATTTACACAGGAGAAACAACGAGTGCAGACTTAAAAATATAATGCATTATGTGCTGACTTGTCACAAAAAATTAAAATTACAAACAACATGTTAACCTCAAAATTTGAATACATTATTTGTTACTTTTCATTCCCAAAAGTTCATTTATTCAACTATATTTGTAACGAGAGTCACTTTTCGTCAGGATGGTGTATGACGGGAAACAAGCTGTTAAAATGCTTCACAAATATCACTTTGTAGAGGGAAGCTGTGCAAAGTGGCAAAAGCGGGAAAGGCAGCCACAGGGATTTGGGAGCTCGTGAGGCTATGCAATTGCGTAGTGAACTCGTAATTCATTTGTTCCACGCGATTCCGTCTGACTGTGACCCGACTCTTCAAGAAATTATGATCTTCCCGGTCATTCTGTTTTGAGGAAATTGCTTAGTTTCTGTAAGTATGACGATTAAACAAAAAACCTAGAAATTTTTGATCGAAATTGTTTTGAAAGGAATGTGCCATGTGTACCCTGTTCCAGTCGGTTCAGGTAGATGGCCATTGAGTCCTGATCTTCTTCGTTTCCTGAGAATGTTGTTTTATACAATGCTCGATATGAAACACATTTTTTTCGGGAGCTTTAATATCGCTTGACGCATATGAGACAATATTTTATATATCACATTTTATAATGATTACGTAGTGTTCTCCGATCTCTCATTAGTTATACAGCCCCAAAACGTAACAATTCACATTCCTTCTGAAGGGTAGGAGAACACAAGCAGGAATATATTTACCATTTGTTCGTGCGACGGATTCTAGTTTTCCTTCGTGGGTAAAGTTTAAATCGACACTTATTCGAAAATAATATACATTACCAAGTTTTAGTTACCAATTAACCATATACCAATTAAGCAATTATATAAGTTACCAATTAACATATTCGAAAGCGCATTCACGTGTCTCCTTAATGGAGGAACGTACAAGAGGATGGTTCGAACCCAACCCCTTCTCCCCACCAACGAGACTTCCCGTAGGTATTAGGTAACATCTGGGAATCGAGGGAGAGTATGGGGTTGTGGATGTTGCCTAATCAATGCTGTCCGATTCTGTTTATTCTTCTTTCGTTTGTGCAGATCAGTTGTGGGTCAAGGATTTTATTTAGGGGGAGGGGTTCAGATCTCTGTTTGAGGTTACGGAAAAATGCAAAATTATGCAGATTTAAGACAATTTACTATTATCTAAGAATATGCTTTTACAGCGCAATGTAAACACGTACATATGAACCAAACATAAATTGTATTTTACAAAAAAAATTAACTTTTATTAATTTTTTTTGAGGGGGGATCTTGAACCAAAATGTCCTGCCCCCCCTAAACCCGCCGCAAGTGAATGTATATTATAAAGTGCCATCCCATAGCATTTCAGAGAAATTAATCAAGTGATAAGGGCTCTAATGACCTTGACGTTGACGAGCCCTAAAGTCCCACAAAAATAATTGTCAAGTGATTACATTGACAATTTTAATTCCACGAGAAAGGAAGTTCTCGGTACCTGTAGTTAAGTATCTAACAGTGCGTGCAGTGGGTGAGAAACATGAAAACCCGACAAACAACATACAAGTTGGACAGAGTCTATATCATGTCTTCTGATACATGTGTATTTCTAATTTCTGTCAAGCTACAGTTATCTTTTTGGTTCCTTGAAGTGCGGATTAAACGAAATTTAATATTGTTCGAGGTGAGTAGAGATGCATTTCAGAGATCGAAAGATATTTTTAGAGCAGTGATTCGTAAACTGTGTTCCATTGCAAATGGGGCTATAATGTAAATGGTAATGATGGTAGGAAATATTCTAGTGTGTTTGTTGGGATAATATTCGGGTACTGAACATGGTTTTATGACAACGATGCGTCGACAGTGGGAAACTGGTCCAGACCAATTTATCCGAGTCAGTAACAGAGCAGTGGTGGATACAAGGGAGAGGAGCATAGGGGTCACGTGCCCCCCCCCCAAAAAAAAGAAATAGATATAGTAATAATAAGAGAAAGCTTGTTTTACTTGGATAAAAATTCAGTATGGCCATTAAAAAAAACAAGGCGAACTCATAAAATCTATGTTTCAAATACGACTCCATAGGACAAAAATATGACTTACTTTGCTTTTATAGATTTCCACTCCTACATGAGAACATGAACATTGGGCTGCGATATTTCACTGTTTCGAGCATACTCACACTTCAGTGAGATACTGAGCCATTTATGTAATAGAAAGTTATATAGATAAAATCACCAAGATAATTGAAAAAGTGTAAATTATAAATAAAATAAAATAAAAAATTTGTATTTGGAATGACGTAACTTTATTAGCACAATAAATTAATGATGGAAATGTTTAATTGATGTTCTGATAAAATGTGTAATAATAACATTGTACGATTTATGAATGGACGGAAAAATTACTGATTACGACATATCGTTCCTTGGCTCGAAGAGTTTTCCATTGAGAACAACAATTTTCGGGTGTTTCCGTAAGATTATCATTCTCTGTCTGCGCATTTGGTAAAAATTATGTACTTTATTTTCGATATCCAATACTATATTTCATTATTACCACTTTCATACAAAGCCCCTCCGTGGCTACGGTGTTGGCGTGTTCGCTCATCACCAAGTCATCCCGGGTTCAATTCCCGGTGGGGTCAGAAAAAATTGTAGCTTTTCATTTCCATATCCCAGTTCATATAGCTGTGATGTATGAAAAATTCAACCTCTGCGGCTAACAACCGCAGTTGTAATACCTGGATACAGCAATATAGATTCTATCTAGACGCTATTCCCCCGAAAAATTCACGATGTGTCTAGTGATTAAATTCACACAGAACTGAGCCTTACTAACACTCGTCATCGTGGTCCTTAGTCCGAAACGAAAATACACACACACTTTCGTCCTCGCTACTAAATACCACTAAATTAGTACAATTTCATACTTGTTATAGTTTTCGACTCAACTCCGGAATGTTTTCGGTTTCATGTGAATTACTGTTGAAATTATATTGAGTAAATCTAAAGCAGTGAGTAGACTCGTTAGCAGGAACGTTCAAAGTACAAATTTAGCAAAAAACACAAATTAATTCAAAAACGTAATTTTAAAGGGTTAGTTATGAACGCTGCAATTTTAATTAACGTGTTATTTATGATTAGGAATTTCTTCATTCGCAGCTTTAAGATGTTTTTTTAAATTTCCGGCGGGAGGATTTTGCACCCCCTGGTATTTCTCTTAAAGGGTCCCTCCCAAAATCAAATCCTGGATCCGTCCCTGTAACAGAATTGGAAGAAGAAAAAATTCCTCTCAGTTTTAACTAATTTTAAGGAACATATTAAAATGGATTTTTTTGACAGATTAGAAAATATAATGTGGTTGAATTAGAGAGGGGGTTGTAAATTCACTTTCACCGAGGTTGAAGTTTCTTCCAAAATTTTAATAATCTAGTATCTCCATTCTAAAAATACACCGTGATCCTCCTAGTGCTTCTAAGAAAGTCACCAACACCACAACTTCCCTGAAACAGGCAGTTGGTTTACTCTATTTGGAAGTGGATAGATTAACTCTATCCCCAGACAGATAATGTAACATATAACTATATTAATAACTTTCATAACCTTGTCGATTGGATATTTGCATTTTTTATAACTGTTTCCTTTGGGGAATACGGATGGACCCGTAAGGCAGGACGGTTCACTCTATTGGTCTACGGAGGTTTTGCTCTTTGGGTTTGCACTTTGTTCGGTAGCGGAAGTACTCGTTGCAGGAAGATTCACGTGACGTCACAAAATGGGTCAAACCCCGTTCATTGTTTTGGTGCCTGTTGCTGAAAACACCACTATATAAATTTGTCGTCATTTAATAGTATTGACTTTACACCAATCCAATGAAAAAGAATTTACACCGATCCAATAAGAAACCTAACTCGAGGATGATATTCCTAAATCGAACATACTGTATTCGGTACCATATAAGTATCACGAATTTTATGAGTAATTACTATATCTGCACCTCTGCTGAAAGATTGTGAAACAGAAGTTACGCTTCCGATCAAAATAAAAATAATGAACTACACTGAATCAATGAAAAACAATTCAATTACGGAGAAGTATGGCCTAGAATGGAGGTGTCATTACAGAAGTTTAGATGAAACACCGTTTTATTTAATAATTTTAAAAAATGTTTAAGAAATACTAATACAAGTTATTAAGCTAATCAGCAATGAGATATTGGACGTCCTTTACTAGTGTCAAGAGAAATTAATTTGGAACAAATAATGTTTTGAAATTTATTTCTAACGGATTATCAAGGAGTAAGAAAAAATACGTTTTTATAAATCTAATTTTGCACCTAATTCCATCCTTGCGTTCTTCTGAGTATGCTCATTGGAAATCATGAATTTACCTTCAGAGGATTCTATGAGTCTTTTGTATTTTAGAAATCCAAAAATTCAAGGGTGAAAATCCAAATGCTTTCACTGCCAGTTAGGAAGAAAAAATGTACACCATATAAATGCTACAGATGTAGATGATCGATTTGTAAAGGACACTCCTCGTCAACGCTTTACACTTATCTTGTATTTCGGGTCATGATTGATTCATAAAATGAATTCATCAAATTCAAGACATTGATTAAGACTCATTCGTGATGTTAATTTCGTTACTATTTTATCTTATTTTGTATATTCTATTGCATTTTTTGTAAAATTACAATAGAAATGAAATAAAATTTATGAATTTTTAGTTATCTTATGTAACACAATCGGTTTGTGCGTTTTTAACGTATTTCGCATATTATTACCGTCTGCTTTTATTTTTCTAATAAGTAGAATTCCTCTGTAATAATCTTATGTGTATATTAATTATTCATATATTCTTTAATTGATATATTTAAATAAAATAGTGAACAGAATGTCGAAAGACTCATTCACAATGAAGCAAAATTTTAAAAAAATAACTTTTTTCATAAAAAATATAAGATAATCGAAAAACTTAAGATATTGTAAACTTAGTGATATTTTTACGTAACACTATTGCTTAGTGAGCAACAAACCAGGAAACAGAATATCTTGCAATTTTCATAAGTGTTTCTGAAAACCCTGTCAGCGTTAAATGCCATCTTTATGCACGACTGATAACGGCTAATGTATTGTCACGACGAATGACGCGTTAATTAGGGAGAGGGGTACAATCTACTGCAGGTCAGCAGCACTGGTAGTAACTTCTGCGGACGACGAAAGACAAGACTTAGAATAATTTTTACGACAGGATTTTAATTCCCCAAAGGTCACAAGAAAGGGTTACGGTTTATGTGTATTCACGACCTTCTGTTTGAGTTCACAGTCGTTTATTCGTGCTATTCCCTCAATTCAGTCTTGACATTGTGACCTTCAACAAAGAATCTTGACCACGCGTAGTGATAAATTCCCGGCAATGAAGATTTATATTGTGTTTCGGTAGACAGTTTACAGCGTTAACAGTGCACAAATGCATCTTTAATTTGTGCTGACAATCCAATACTAGGAAAAACCCATTATTTAACTTAGCACAAAGAGCTATTTCAAACCACTTTCAAGAAAAGATAACTCACCAGTAATATGAGAGTTCTAAAAATCCTTGCATGACATCGGAACACAGACGCAACGGTTTCAAGAGGACGATATTCCTGTCACAAATGAGCGCGCCTTTTTCCGTCTCCTTATCTTGAAAGAATTGATTGGAACAGTAATTTATGTCATTCATATGTGAGGAAGCTATGAGGGGAAACTCTAATTCAACTGGTAACATTTCGTGCCATTGCAAACAAGAAACTACTCCCGGAAAAATTGAATACCTTCGAAAAAAGAAAATTCATATTTGGGAAACGCCACCACTAATTCACGAATTTTATCCCTATGATTAGTAGAATAACACTGAAATTATGAGATATTAAAGAATTTTGACTAAGAAATACCAGAACAAAATTGACTCTTGTCATGGACTCCAGAAATTTTCCATCTTTAGATACTGCGGTGGGGTTGGTGAGAATCGTCAGAAATACATAGATGTAGGAAACAAAATAGAAAAGCAACCTATCTGCTGTCATTTGTGCCTTACACATCGAAGCCATTTACATAAACCACTCTGTAACTCCTCTTCACAAAAAACGTAATGACTATCTCGGAAAGGGCTCTAGTGGCCTACTTGATGGCGAACTCCAACAGCAACAATAATAGTAATTAAAAATAATAATAATAGTAATAATAATAATAGTAATTAACAATAATATTAATAATTATAATTACAGTATTAATAGTAATAATAATAATCGTAATAACATTAGTAGTAATTGAATTGAATTGAATTTATTTTCTTTTTCATATAATTATGGGTCCCGATAAGTCTTACGACTTGTCATCGGGTACCCTGTACATAGTTATTACATATTTTTTACTGTGTATATCTTATTACCAAAAATGTTTGTTTTGGCATTGTAGCAGCCATTACAGAGATTATATTTTATTTTAAGTTACATGATTATTTTACAGAAGATTTCACAGAATAAAATATAAAACACAAAATATATACATACTAAATACAAAATAAATACATACTAAATACAAAATAAATACATACTAAATACAAAATAAATACATACTAAATACAAAATAAATACATAAACTGTAATCAATTTTTATATCTGTTAAGAATATTTTTGTATGTTACATTTTTATTGGAAGTTGCACTACTACTTTTGAAATGATATAACAGCCAAACACTACCAAATACAATACTAAGTAGTACAAATACCAAATAATATAATAACCTAAGTGGTTTTCATGTTTTGTATCCATAGCTTAGTTTCTTTTTTAAATTTTTTGAAGTTATTTCTTTCTTTTATGTCTTTTGGTAGTTTATTGTAAAGAGTTGGCACCAAAAACTTTCTTGTTTTTTCTCCATATTTCTTGTAAACAATAGGTATATTGTGTAGAAGGTTTCTGGTGTTGTATAGGTGATCTGTGGTTTCTTTGTATATGTTCACATTGAAATTTTCCAGGACATGCCAATGATGTGAAAATCCTTTAGGAGTTAAGGTGTCTACAGATTTTAATAGTTCTTTGTTGGCAACATTCTTATTATCACAGAACAATTTTAAAGTTTTCCACTGTACTTTATTAATTTTTTGAAGTGTTGAGTTACTTGAGGTACCCCAAATTTGACTACCGTATCAAAATATACTTTCAATCAGAGCTTTATAAATTATTTTCAGGTCACTTTTTGGTACATAATATTTTATTGAGTACACGCAACCCTGCATTTATTATACACTGACTGTGTGTTTGTGAAACTTCATGTTATTATCAAATATTACTCCTAAATATTTGTATTTGTAAACATAGCCAAGTCTTTTACACCTACAATCATTCATAAAACCCACATTAATGAAATTTGAGTCATGCAATACAATTTTCTTTAAATTATTTTTATTTTTCACGTGTGGTGTTTTTAAGTACATAACTTTTGTCTTATTAGAGTTAGTGAATAAATTGTTTTCTCTCAACCATTTGGCAATGCGATTAAATTCTTCCTGTATCATACTACTCATATCTTCCTCATTGTGATGGGAGAACATTAGTACTGTATCGTCTGCATACATGTATAACTTACGTTTATTCACATTTTCAAAAATTGTGTTGGCATAAATAAGAAATAAAATTGGTCCCAGGCAGCTGCCCTGGGATACGCCCAATTTTTTATTGTATAGGTTGCAGTTTTCACAAAGTTTTACCAAAAAATTTCTATTATTGAGATAGCTTTCAAATAAACTGAGGTACGAACCCTGTACTCCAGTCTCCTTCAATCTTTTAATGAGTAGATTATGTTCTACAGTGTCAAATGCCCGTGAAAAATCAATAAATAAGGCCATAACTCCTTGACCTTTGTTCAGATTATTATTAATATAATCAACTACTTCTACAAGTTGCTTTTCAGTACCCTTACCTTCTTGAAAACCATACTGATACTCATGGATAATTTTATTACTGATAAGGTATTTCTTTAGTTTGCTGACTATATATTTCTCTATTATCTTTTCTATAACTGGTAGTATAGATATGGATTTATAATTTGATAGATTTGTTGGATCACCTTCTTTCAATAATGGTCTAGTTATTGAGATTTTTAAAGACTCTGGAAATTTACCTTGTTTTATGATTTTATTTATTAATAGTGAAATAATTTGACAAAATATATCAGTGCTTTTAATTATATCTTTAGCTCTTATTGTATCAATACCTGGAGCTTTATTAATAGCTACTTGTTTCACTATAATCTCCTTGATACTCAAAGATGTTGATAATGGAATATAAAAGTTACTGTTTACTTCATTTTGTATGATTTGTGCTTTATTACTATCATTATTTTTTACAATATCATCAATTTGTTTTATAAAGTTCTCAGCAAAGTGTGTTGCTATTAACTCGTAATTCTCTCCTTGGAAAGTTTCTTGTACTAAAGTATCAACATTTTTCTTTGTTTTCCTACTAAGAATATTATTAACCTCATTCCAGATTTCCTTAGGATTTTTGAGATTATCTGCAAATTTATTTTCATAAAAACTTCTTTTCGCTTTCCTGATTTCATTGCTTACTTTGTTTCTATATTTTCTGTATTCCAATTTATAATTATTATTTTTAGGGTTAGATTTCCATTTCCTAAATAGTCTATCTCTCTCTTTTAGTTGAGTATACAAATTTTTAGTGATCCAGTTTTTTGTTTCTTTTATTTGGAGTTGATTTCTCTTCTTTAACTGAATAAGAAATTATATTCTCTTCATAGATTTATTGAAATTGTTGTGCAATATTGTCAACAAATTGGTCTACATTTGAACTTTCACACATTGTCCAATTATAATTTTGGATGGTTCTAAACATTGTAACATAAAAAAATTGAATCCGCCTCTGCCTTAGGGCCCTTGATCGGAATTGATGGGATGGTCCCTTGCTTGCT
>NNCF01130520.1:23176-89211 GCA_002313205.1 Laupala kohalensis | reverse complement strand
TCATTGTATTTAAACTTGGTCAGGTAAGGATTATTTTCTTTTATTTGCTGCGAGTATAGTAGAATCACTATGGGATAGTGGTCTGATATTTTTGATTCTATTACAGCAGAATAGATATCGCTCAGAGCGCTGCGTATGAATTCATGGTCGATCAATGAACTGGTCAAATTGCCCTGTCTCACTTCTCTTCTTGTCGCATTTTCAATTACATTAATAAATCCCTTGCAGTACATTGTAATTTCATATTCTTTAACATTTAAGTTGTCACTGTCCATCAAGTTAATATTGATATCCCCCAAAATTAATGTATTATTACAGTCTATTTTGTCAATGAAGGGTTTAAGTTCTTTTAAAAGTTCACCAACCTTTGAGTGAGGTGGTCTATATATACACTGCAGATCAATTTTTTTTGTTGGACTTCACATGTATATATGTGCCAGATACACATTCAAAAGTATTGCAGTTAATATCATCACTAATAAATTTAAATTCAGTACAATAAAACATCAGTATACCACCACCTTGTTTTTCTTCCCTTAATTTATAAACTTTATGGTACTTTTCTAAACTAAATGATCCTATCTCACTATCATCTATGAACAATTCAGACAGGCAAATAATTTTACAAGTACATTGATCTAACATAATTTTTAATTCATCCCACTTCTTTTTCAAAGACCGCACATTTAAATGAAATATGCTAATAAATTCATTCTGCACATTATTATTTATATTCTCACTGATGAAACTCTGCCACTGTTCAATGTCTTTACAATTTTGAAATTCATATTAGAACAAATTACTTGTTGATTAATCCAGGCCATTGATGTTTAATTATTTCCTACTTTGTCTTACCTTTTTAAAATATTTTATCTAAGTCTTTTATTGAGGAGATATTGAGAATTCTTCCATCTTCCTGCTTTCTCTCCAGAATATGTCAATTCTTCACCCACACATATTTGAAATTCAGAAGTTTACTCTTGATTCTAACTTCTCTCATCAAGTTCCTGTATTCTGGAATGAGATGTTCGTTAAAATAAAGCCTGTCACTTTCTCTTTTTTCTTGCATGGTTTTAGAGTTCCACCACATTTTCCTTTATTTAGAATTTCATTCTTTTGTTTCTCGCTATCACATTTCACTAAAAGAATATTTGCTTTTTTCAACACTATTTCCTGTACACTTTGAATATTTTTACATTCTACTCCAATATCTGTAGCTATCTTACTGAAGAGTTCACTAGCACTATCACTTTGCATCGTATTTACACCATGAATCTCAATAAATTTCCTATTTCTATATTGTTCTAACTTATTAATCCTGTTCGTTAAAACGTCTATTTCCTCATCTTTCTTCTGAACTGTTTCCTTAATAGATTTTATTTCCTCCTTAAGTATTTTATTTTCTTTCAGATTTTCCTGAAAGGTCCTGCTCATTTCTTCAAATTCATGGGACATGAAGTTAATGGAAGCTAATACACTTTCAAGCAAACCTTTAACACACGGATTTATTTCGCCATCTACTTTATGAAGATCATACTCGAAATCGTCCAAATGAATTGCACTGGTACCAGTAGTTAACACACTAGCATCACTACCTCGTATATTTCCGCTTTTTTCACACTGCGAACCATTCTTTTTCTTTTCCCGGTACTTCGCACATCTCCACGCGGCCTTTGCTTCCCTCGATTTTGCTCTGTATGTTTTCAGCTGTGGAACACTTGTAATGGTATTTTACAGAAACTAGTCATAATATTTCCTCCTCTTTTAGTTCACCGTCACATCCATTACAGATATAAATCATTGTAGAAATACAAAAAAAAAAAGAAAAAAAGAAGTACAATTCACAAGCAAACTACGGCAAAACACTGTTCGGCAGAAGGATCAACAGTTCAACACGTCCGGCTGCCACGAACGCAAAGGACCGATGATGATGGTGATGATGATAATAATAATAAAATAATAATAATTAATATTATTACTATTATCATTATTGTTATTAATATAGAACAATTCAGCAATGACATCAGAATGGAATTTGGAATAGATAAATGTAAATTACAAAACCTTGTTCATGGTAAAGTTAAAGAGACAACACCGTACACTAGAGTAAAAGATCAAGATATAGAACAACTAGAACCTAATGAACTGTACAAATACTTGGGTGTGATGCAAACTAATAGAACAGAACACACAATAGTCAAAGAACACATCACTAAAGAATTAATGAGAAGGATGGAAATAACATTTAAATTCACGCAACCTGACGAAAGCAATAAACTCATTAGTCATCCCCATACTATCCTACTCATTTGGGGTAGTAAAATGGTCAACTACAGATCTGGAAAATTTAGAGAGGAAAATCAGAATCACGATGACAAGCAACAACAAACACCATTCTAATCAGCAATAGAACGAATGTTCATCCCACGTAACCAGGGTGGAAGAGGCATCATACCAATCAAAAACCTCCATGAAAGACATAAATACATCCTCAATAAGTTTTTTCCGGAACGAAGCGTACGAGTATACCTCATCACTACACCAAGCAATTACAACCAGTGATAAAAACTATACACCCTGTCACCTGAATGAGCCTCTACCCCAACCAATACAAAAAAAATAGAATGACAACCTGGCAAGATAAACCAATACACGGGAACTATCCCAACCTACTGACCAACAGCAAAATAAATAAAATAGAATCAGTTAAGTGGTTAATGAACGGAAAATTAATCCCAGAAACAGAAGGCTTCGTAGTATCAATTCAAGACGGAGTCACACAAACCAGAAACTACAGGAAAATAATCCTGAAAGAAATCGGAATCACAGATTCATGTCATCTATGTAACCAAACTAAAGAAACTCTCGAGCAAACCAATGGAGGTTGCACACAGTTGGCTCAAAATGATTACAAAACTAGACACGATAACATGGGGAAAATAATTCACCTGGAAATTGCAAAATCACTGAACTTTATTAAAAATCCCAAATCACCAAACCATCTGTATAAACCTCAACCAGTCCTGCAAGACGATTTGAAAGCAAATATTTTGTACTGGGACAGAAGCATTCTCACTGACCTAACAACAATTAACAACAGACCTGATACCATCCTTTGGAAAAGACAAGAATCAAAAGTGTATCTCATCGATTTTACTGTCGTAAATTACAACAATGTAGAAAAAACAAAGAACGACAAAATATCAAAATACCAACAACTAGCCTTTGAAGTAAAAAAACTCTGGAATGTCCAAGAAGTGATCGTAGTGCCTATCATTTTATTTACCCTAGGACTAATACCCCTATCCCTGGTCGTCTCCATTAAAAAACTCAAAATCAACACCAATATTATAAGTAGATTGCATCACAGCGTCCTTCTGTCCTCTGCCCACATTACCAGAAAGTTCTTAGACCTGAAATAGATTCTTCCTCCCAGTAGATCTTGATTTAATAATCCACTGCTGAGAGAAAAACCAACACAAGTTGAGAGAACTAAGTAACAACAACAATAATAATAATAATAATAATAATAATAATAATAACAACAACAGGGGCTCAGGCGAGGAGAGCTTTTTCCTGAAACAGAAGGGTTTGTTATGGCCATCCAGGATCAGGTTATTTCCACTAGGAATTATAAGAAATATATTATGCAGGATCCCCATACGGAAAATGATAAGTGCAGGAAATGTGGAACTGCTTCTGAAACAATTAAACACATAACCGGAGCTTGTAATATGTTGGCACAAACTGATTATTTACATCGCCATAACCAGGTGGCTAACATAATTCACCAAACATTAGCTTTAAAGTATTGTCTTATAGAAAATAGTACTTCAAATTATATTATGACAGGTCAATAATTACGGACCGTACAATTCATAACAACAGATCAGACATAGTGCTAAAAGATCAAGTAACAAATACAACCTATTTGATAGACATTGCTGTGCCAAACACTCACAACCTTCAGAAAACAATTCAGGAAAAATATCAGAACTACGGATAAATAATAATAATAATAATAATAATAATAATAATAATAATAATAACCATCATAACAATAATAACAGAAGGTTGGAGCACAATAGACCGTCAGTAGTTAAGATAAAAAGAGAGAAAGAAGTACTCTTCATAAACATCGCCATTACCAACAACAATAATCTGTAACAATCACACAAAAACAAAATTATTAAGTACATTGACCTTTGCTTCGAAATTAAGGACATGTGGAAATATGACAGAATGAGAGTAATTCTAATAATACTGTCAAACATGGAAGTACTGCCCAAAAATCCTATTCAAATTGTTGAAAGAACTGGATCTCAGCCACAAAACTTCCAACTCATGCAAAAATTAGTGATCTTAAACACATCTCACGTAGATCTTTCTTTCAGATAGCTTTGAAATATGTTTGACGTATTACCTCTAACACTTATATTTTCTAAAGCTTCTAAGTTTCTCATGATTCATTACATCATAAGCCTTAGATATATCTATTGACAACATTATGACATGTTCGCACATTTTAAGAGTGCTGTTGACTATATTTGCGAAGTTTTCTAAGAGATCTACGGTGCTTTTGTTCTTTTGATATGCGTATCGTTCTTCTACTATAATATTGAATTTTTCCAAATAATTAATTTAAGCGAGATATATTTTTCTAATAATTTTCCCATTGAATTTAGAATCGAAATCGGTCTGTAATTGTGATACAAACCTGCCCCCTGGGGGTCCTAGAATACCTCTCGGCACCGCCACCATGAAATTAGCTTCTACTCGAAATTAACCCTTTAAAAGTTCGATCTAATAAATTATTTGACTATTTACTTAATAAGATATACTCGCTTGGCCTGTGCATGTATCAATTACACAATTGTGAAAAGGGGGGATCGGTTGGAATGTGAGTCTGAGCCAGGATCCAAATCTAATACTATTTATTCTAAACCCAATCATCATTGGTTACAGCTGTAATCTCTCCTCGCAAAGTACACTAAATGAATCATGAATACATCGGTCTCGCATCTAAAGGATACTGAGTAGAGAAACGAAATAACAGAACAGATTACTAATGTAATGCCTAAAAATAGGAGTTTTGCCTCCGTCTATACATAAAGAATTTAAGTATTTACTAATACAAAGAATTGACCCAAAGTATGATTATACGAGGCACGCTCTCATGCGCGCCCGGAGTGAATCACTCGACACACTACAAGAATTTATAATATAGTGAGTAATTACGAAGCACGCATTGAAGACGCGTGCTCCGGAGCGTGCCTCATGGCACACTGCTTGTCTGTCCGTCTCGCCACCGCCTCGTCCATCTTCCAAGATGGACGTTTCGGGAAAAGGGGCAGTCAGAATTAAGATGACAGCATCACGCCACTGACAGGACGCTGTTGGTCTTGGAGTTCTCACGCTAGCCGCCGTCCAAGGGTCAGCGGAAGTTAGCGTCAGCTTTCTGCGTAAACGTGCACGCAAAGAGAGAGACTTGACTGTCTACAGTTTATTATATACAATAAATAAATAATAATATAAAAATAATTTCGAAGTGACTTGGCTACGAGGACCGTAAGAATTGTCATATCTCATAAAAGATCCTCCTTTATAGGTTGGTCTACATATAGCTTCTTTTAAATTTATCGGAAATTTTCCTTATTGAATGCTATTGTTGATTATCACAGTAATTAATTGAATTAAAATTTCTGCATTTTCTTTGATATGTTCAATTTTTATTTGATCTGTACCTGGCGCCTTTTTGTTATCCATATTAATGATTATCTTTCTAATTTCATCCTCATTTGCTTGAGGCAAGTAGAAAGAGTTTGTTCTTGAGTTATCATTAATTAGCTGAAATGTTTTTAATTCCACAAGTATGAGATATTATGTCGATTTGATTTTTGAAGTTGTACGCAAAATTATTAGTAATATTAGTAATACTATCTCTTTTTCCTAACTTTTCAATTATAGTTTCATGTATTGACTCTTTCTCTTTACAACCCCATAAAGTATTTATTGTTTGCCAATTTTTACTAGCATCAAATTTATTCTTCTCAAACTGCTTCGAGAAGTATACTTTCTTTTGTTTTATAATTTGAGCGTTTATTTCATTTCTCAATTCTCAAGTATTCATTTCTAAGTTTGTTCTTAACACCTAAATTTGTAATAGAGGCAATTTTCCATTTATTTTTTTAAAATATTGAATCTCTATTAATCATAATGTCTATATTAATGATAATAATAATAGTAATAATAGTAATAATAATAATAATCTATCATGAAAGGAATTATTGTCATCGATGAGCCGATAATTCGGATATAATTGACTAGTAAGTAGAGTATTATTAAAATGCTTATATATCGCAAAAGACAAATAATATTACAGTATGTGTATTACCAGTTCAAAGTGTTAACTGTTCCGTATATTTTAGAAGCAAAGTGGTATTTAACACAAAGATTCGCCAACTTAAAGCAAATAACTCTTAAAATATTATTTATTGATCTAAGTAAAAGAAAATATGCGTCATCATGTGTTAAAGCGACGGTAGATCGTGAAGTCTATGTATTACAAAATCTTAGTTTCCCACCAAATACTCAAGCAGATAATTACATTACTCTTTATGACTTGATAAAACATCATAACGATGTACTTAATGTAACATTATCTACTCTGGTCATTTCAATTTACCACCAGTCACGGATTCTGGGCATAATTTTATGAATTATGATCCTCGTGAAAAAGCATTAGCAAATTTTATCTAGCTCTTCATAATCTACGCTCGATTAATATTATACGCAATGACAATAACAACAAAATTCAATCTAATCTGAATAATGTACTAATCTTAAAATATTATGCATGATAACGAATGCTATGCGTAATAACGTATATATTAATATTATAAATATAATTATTATAAGTTATACAACGTATAACTATAACTACAATAGTTGTAATGAAACTTCCCTATCGCATATAACATGCGATTACGTTTTGTTGTCCCAAATAATCATTTACCAAGTAGATTACTTCCGGTCGGAACAGCAGACATCACGAAACGTTGCCACTTAGCATCCACCTACCACCTTCTTTTTTCTCCCTTTCCTACACTTTCTTAACTTGAAATATAAGAAGGACAAAAACATGTGAAATTAATGCCGAGTTCGTGCTCTGCTTGTGCTGACTTTCGATGGTTTATTGGCTTTGCAACTTAGTTTGGGATACAAAATATCCATGTGAAATAAAATGATTAACTTTTACACTGTATGGAAATTCTTCTGATAAAATCCTATGCTTGAATCAAATAAAGGCTTGAAATAAAACTATTCTTCTAATAAAGAAACATTAAATTACTTCCTCCTTCTTGAAATTTGTCAATTACCTCATAAAGTTTACTCTTTCGTGTCCTTATAGTCCGAGTGGCAGCTCACAAAATTGGCTGTCATTTCATTAGACACCATTTTTTGCACACATTATCAGTAAACCTAAACTAAGAGATTTTGATTGGTCTGCCGGTCTAGTAGCGTTGGATGCAAGCGCTGGGACGCTATAAATATAGCAAATGAGAGAGAGAGAAAAGTAATTTCATCAGGCACCAAACAAAGTTCTGTTGAAAATTCATAATTATAGTCGGAAAAAGTGCTCTGCGTCTCCTGTGACNGGGGGGGTCGGAGGGGGAGTTAGAGCAAATTAGAAATTTTTTAAATGTGGTATTTCATGTGGTGACAGAGCAAGTTCAACCAAAAGCTTATTTAATATACATATTTAAAAAATTGGTCTGCGATTGTTCCGATGCTGAGGTAGTCCGCAAACAACACCGAAAGAAACAAACGGTCAGTGGGTTGCGGGATGCGTACTAAAATAGTGTACTAATAAAATGACAGCCAATTTGTGCCGCGGCCTCTCAGACTATTATCATTTCATTCTAAAATTATTTACACACAAAAAAAAAAAATCACCTCACTTAACATGTCTCCAACTTCCCGAAAACAAAACTACAAATTTTAAATTGATCTAACACAATTAGGGCTAGGGTATCTTTCATTTTCCTCTTGATGTATTGTAATTCAGGAGGGTTTTTAATGGGTATGGTTGAGTCATTCGCCGAGTCCCACACGCGGGGAGAGTCATGTTGGCTTTCCTTAGTGCGTAACTGCATTTTCCCTATCTCTACAAAATTTTAGGGTTTTAATGACCTCGATGTCGACGTGCCGTAAAACCCCACTAAAACAAACTAACACAAATACAATTCCTTTCCTGCAAATACACATTATTAACTCAGATTAAATTACTCGTTACAAAAATTATAACTCACTTTATCCCATCAGGAATTTGTCACAATTATTTCTAATGAAATTGCAACTGAAGAATTGTTTCTCATTTTGTTATAACATGATTAGAAACACTGACTCGTTCATCAGATATCTCTCCTTTCATCACGTACTAATAAAATTCAATACGTGGTTACCGGATACGTCTAGAGATCACATTCTTTTGATTCCTATAATTCGCTTATATCGATATACCAGGTATTTCCACAAAATTGTATTGAATTGTCTGAGTTAATACACAGTTGTCCACAATACCTCACAATAGTGTCACACTCACGTTCTCCTTTCCTCGGCTTTGTGCATGGATTTTGCAACTACAAGGTCATTCAGAGATCCGTGTAACCTAGAAAGAATTTTACAAAAATCCACCCCTAAGAGAGTGAAATGGGGGTTGAAATGTTTCATGTATGTATCCCACAATAGCTGTGGAGTGCCTGGAGCAATTTCAACCAAACTTGATACATAGATGACTGACAACAAGCACTCTATGGTGACTGGCACAACTAGGGAGGAAGTGAGAATGTGGTGACATAAAAATAATGGAAAAATCTGAATGGAATAAACAATTGAAAAAAGAATTGAAACCGTAGTTTTCGGTGCCGTTTAATAGAATAAGAACGCCTTCGATGCTTCGTAAGTTCACAATTAGTCCACATTAGATATGATATACACCTAGCACCCTTGGGGGTAGGAGTGGGAATGAAAGGCAGGTAAAAATAATTAAAAACTGCCGATATTGGTGTTGAATAAATCATTTTTGAGGCCACTGAAGTGAAGTGATTTCCTCATTGCCACAACAGTAAACGATCATCCCTTATGTGTTGGGGGTAAGAAGTAAAAATAATCCAAAGTGTTGAGATCGTACTTTTTGGAGCCGTTAAAATGATCAGTGACATTCTACACGACGTCAAAGTCCACAATCAGCCCGTATAAAACCCATAACACCTGGGGAAGGGGATGCTAAGAAAAATTATCGAACATGACAGATGTCAAATACGAGTCCATAATTTTCGGCGTTGCTGAGTTGATTGTGAAATCCCGATATCGTGCAAATCTAAATTCTGCCCTCGTGGAAGATAGACACCTCTAGCACCCCTTTGTAGGTGGGGGAGTGGATTAATGGATAAAATAATTAAAAACTTAATTTGAAATATAAAAATATGAACGCAGCTTCGGATCCGTAGTATTAGGTTTGATGAGATTTTTAAACTACCAATGCCGTTAAGTTCAAGTTGATAGATAGGGGTGCGGTAACCTTAGAGCTGGGATGGGAAGGAGAAAACGTAAAAATAACGTAAAAAACCGGTATTAGGGTCGAGTCCATGTTTTGTATTTGTATTTTGAGATGAATAATAGCATTCCCAATGACAGTATGCACCCTTCAGACCACATGAGGAGCACGACACCTCTAGAGGTGGGGATTGGGGAGAGCGTGGCACAAAAAAATTATCGAAAATATCAGCTAAGAAAGGATTTTACGAAAATTAACCCCTAAGGGAGTGAAATGGGAAATTGTTTTCTACAAACTTTTTCTCAATTACATCAGTGAAAATAAGAGATTGAGGATACACACCAAACCTTCAACACTAATGGATTACATTTTCACTGGATATCAGTGGGAATATGAGAAAGAATAATGTTGCAGACGTATTACAAAATTCAAGTGAGCAAAACCGCGGGGACTCAGCTTCTGCGTGCTTCATAATTACGAATTTTATACTTCCACGCTTGTCCACACCTTGATCATCGAATATCACGTTTGAAAATATCCTATCTCTTGAAACTCCTACCAAAACAAGCAAAGTCGAACTGCTTCCAATAATTTTCTCGTAACAATCGTTTCCACGCTTGTAATATTCTTCACAGAATGAATGTATCCACGCTGGTTTGCAGGTTATCTGCTAGCCGACACTTCTCGTCTCGAGACTCGCTAAACTCAACCTAATTTATACTTATTAACTGATTTTTGATATCCTGATAATTAGAGATTTTTTTTCTAATGTAATCTAGCCTTAGCTTGTTAGATTCTAGGAAACCTATTAGAAGTACACTTAATTGGACGCATGGTTCGAGCGTTTTTTCTTTTGAATACAGAATATGGCGATTCATTTGAAACAATCCCGTGTATTCATCCACATATGTTATTTCATTTACGTTCATTGACTCACAAAAAGTTATTTTAAGATGTTTACACCCTCATATAATACTTTTAGTTTAATTTCCATTGAAACAAATAAAAATCCATAACACTCGATAATATTTCTCAGTTCCACAATTCTCATCCACATTGTTTCCCTGCAAAGAACACAAACAATCATAGCCCACTTTGTTTCCCTCCAAAAGATAAAATTTGTAACACTTGATAGTGTTTCTCAGCTCCACGAAGTCCAATTATTTCTAACAAAAAGAAATTATTACGAAGTGAAGACTATCTTCATGCGATTATATGATGTCCGTTTGCATTTACTTGAGTAAGGTAGTTTACCTCCCCGAGTATTAAATTTTGAAGAATTGTACCCAATGCACCTAAGAGCTTTACGAACGCGCTCGGACGTCCGACCAGCCAGAACTAGCTACCCACTGAGACATCGGCGACGTCATGGAGGCGACTTGCGCGAAGGGAGTGCGGGAACAACAGTGGTAGCAGTTGCAGCGGTAGCCATAATAATAGCGAGCAGCGCAGATTGACAGCTAGAGAACGGGTGGCAACGCGCTCCGAGGAGTCTGAGAGTAATGTTTGGCGAGGTTGGATGCTGGGCTTCGGACTCTGTTAAGGGACCGCGTCGCCCGCCAAGTCCGCGGATTATAAGTATTTGTGCTTTCAAGTTGTTAATAAATGGATCTTTTTTGATGCAAATGTCACCTGTGAGCAGATTAAATTCTTTTAGTGTTTAATTGAAGACGGTGTGATGTCTTTATGATATTAGTGGATCCTGGTAAGAAATTACTTCTCAATTAATAGCTCCCGAACAGGGACCTGAGAGGCATTTGGAGTACTAAGAACGGTTGATTCACATGTTTTACTCATAGTTTTTAATGTATAATTGAGATAGGAAGGTTCATCTCTCTCTCTCTCTCTCTCTCTCGCCCTGAAATGACGGAAGAGGGTTTTAGATTAAGGTCCAGGAAAACAACTGAAAAACTATCTAACTCAGCGGCAGAAAGAGGAGACTAAAATTTTACGGCCATATACTTAGACTACCTATCACCAGACTACCTAACAAAATTCTAAAATACATAGAAAAAATTAAGGCCATCCCATGGATCCAGGAAGTAAAAAATGATTTAGAAAAAGCTCGAATAAAAAGATCTGACATTTTGGACCGAAAACTATACAGAGAGAAGGTAGATACGTGGAAAGTGCAGTCGGAAAATGAAATCCAAAAAAAGAGCAGGAACTAAATGGACAGAGGAGAGGAAGAAAAATCATAGCGAAAGGATGAACAAGAGTGGAGACAGAGGAAAATGAACAGTTAAATCATATGTCTTTGCGTGATCCATACAAGGGTCCATTCGCAAATAATAGTAATATAACGCGGAACAGTATCTGACTGTTCGCGACTTGATCACGATTAAACCACTGCACCAATCGTGATGAAATTTGACTAGAAGATAATTTAGATGCCCAGGATGAACGTAGGCAAACTTTTAATTTCAAAATTTGTGTTTCAACAGACTTGCTTTACACTGCCAACCAGCTTGCTTGCACTTACTACGACGGAAAGAAATACCGTTCACTCCCTGCGTGCTGATTGGATAGGTAATCCTTTGTGATGGCGCACGACCAAATATTTATTTTTTATACCTATGATTTCATGTTTCATCATGAAATGAACTTGGACGATCTTCGAATCGTTTGCTACATCTCTTGTGCTGACACATTTGACTTCCTAAACAGACATGTGTCAATGCGACGTTGTTGTTGCCCTTTGGGGCGCTACTCATGGTATCTTCACAGTTCATTATCAGAGCCTTCGTCGTACGCTTAGTGGTAACTTATTTTATTCCGGTTATCTTTCTAGAATTTTTAGTAATTTATTTTTAAGAGAGGGCGCATTTATTCTTCTCCAATTGTGCATTTATCCTTTTTCCGAGAGGGTGCAACGGCCCGCGGGTCAGTGGACCAGTCCAAGCCTGCTTCCCTCTCGACACACAAAAAAAAGGTGTGTGTAACGTCGGTGCCAGGACATGCCATCGATTTGTGAAATATTAATATTTCTTTGCATTTTCCAAGCTGGATGCTTTTAAGAATCTTACAATAAGTGGCCGGTCGGCGCTAAGACGGAAATGCGACGAGCTTGGGACCCACACTAAGCCTCTTCAGTTATTGAGGTATTGTTTGAACGAACACCTTTCACTTTTAAGGAAGGTACGTACAAGTTTATTCCGAGAATGCGGCCAGCGACGTTGACCCACTGGAATTTAGTGTACCTAAAGAAAAGAAGAATTCTACGAAGTACTGAATGAAGTACGTGCCGAATATAGAACAACGAAAAGGGTGTTTGCGAAGCGCCTAGGTGACGCTCATGGCGGTTCGTCCTCTACGTTTCTAGAAGCCAAAGGGGTGACACAAAAAGAGTGTTTGCACGGTGGTGGCGAAGGCGTGGTTATTTGCTGATCACGTGACGTCTGGTACAGTATATATTGGGAGGAGTGAAGCTCCTCAGAGACCTTTACGCGGGAATGTAGAGATCCGTCAGCACTGAGATGTGACTGAGCTAAGACTAGGTCGCGGAGACCAGATGTTCGTTAGGCTGCTGCGGTAGTCTTAATGAAGTCATTACTAGTTGCGAGGGTTGTAACTAGTATCAGTTAGTTGTTGGGGAAAACAACTTATATTTTCGAAGAATCAGATAACCTGAGGGTTTTTACAATTTAGTTGTCTTCAACTATATTTAACCAAGTGTAAATAATGCTCTCTGACAGCATTATTTGTGTAATAACAGATTATTAGATGTATTAATGATTTTGGGAGTTTGTCTCTGTTGTAAATTCAGATTTCTAGTTAATTTGTAATAAATCATTATTTATTGTTATTACACGTGTGTTGGATTGCCTGGGAAACTGGGCTGGTGACAGCGACAAAAACTACGATAGGGATTTTGGTATTTATGTGGATCCCGCTTCTACCAAAGAAAAAATAACATCGCATCAGGGCTTGAGGTGTGATGTTACAGTGTGTAAGCCCCCCATGTATGCTTAAATAGTACTTAAACGGCATCATGTCACAATTCATCTGAAAGGTCCCGAAATTTATGGATTAAACACAAATATCCATCTTTTTCGAACAAAGATTTTTTCATGACACGACCTTCCCCCTCCACCCTTGGGGATCCTAGGGCAGTTTGTCCCTTTCCCACCCCTCAAAGGCACCAGTTCAAATTTTTCTTTTAAAATATGCAACCGTTAGCTATTCCAATTTTCAACATTACAAATTGTAATTGTAAGCAAACGGGCTGGATAAACCTACGTAATAATGAGAGAACAAAATAATCGCAAAAATTTACCTATTTCAAATTCCCTTATTCTTTGTCACCCTCATGTTATGTTCTCCCCTCATTTTTTCCCCCCTCATTTGTTTGTCAAGGTATTAATATTTGGTTTTGAGATATGTTTTGGTATGTTGTAAATCAGATGGGTTTTTAGTGGGTATGGTTGAGTCATTCGGCGAGTCCCACACGCGGGGAGAGTCATGTTGGCTCTCCCTAGTGCGTAACTGCATTTTCCCTACCTGTACGAGTTTTTAGGGCTCGAATGACCTTTGATGTCGACATGAGCCGTAAAAAACATCGCCCCCCCCAAAAAAAAAAACATCGCTCCGCGAAAAAAAAGGAAAAAGAAATTATAGCTGAAAAGAAATTCGGGTGAAGAACTAATTCTTGATTGGAAAGTATAGTTGTTATTTTATTTATAATATCCTGAAATAATCATTTTTATTATTAATTTTATTAAAAATAATTTTACAAAAAAAATCTTTCGAATGGAGAATAGAATTCCAAAATCATTTCATGGTGGGCAAGCACGCGACAGATTTAGCCATGGTGACGTTAAAAAAAGTGAGTTTCAAGTCAAAAATATAAATTGCGAGGGAAATTTTGAGAGGTTTTCTTTTCGGAAGTGATTGGCTATTGCGTTTTCTTACTTTGAAAATCAATGACACTTAGGGGCGTGATACTATCCTACGAAGTCCCACCCCGAAGTCAATTTCCCAAAATGCGACCTCCTCTTGTAAGAGTGCCAAAAATAATTCTTATACAGCGAATGATTACTTTTGTGTGGGAGACAACATTTTACCATTTCAAGCTTCTACATGCAAAATATAATGAGTTGTTATTTCTTTTTCAAAAATCATTGCTAAAAACGATCAAAGACATGATTAAGAAATCCTTTACCATTGGCATATAAACCGACACCACTTTTACAGAATCAGGGATCTCCAAAACTGATATTTCCGTCAAAATTTCGCTTTTGCATGTTTCACGATTACAATACTATCTATAAACTACGTGTATGAGAAAGTAAGATACTAATTTTAAGATGTTTGTAGAGATAAGAGTAACCTTTCCGTTCATTCTTGTCGTGTGAACCTAATCATTCTTGTCACTTGAACGTAATATTAGGCGACCTTCTAGTGTGACAGGGCATGGAGTGTGACAGGGCATGGGCCTCAGCCTCTAAGATTACTGGGTTTGTAAGTGTGTACATATGTAATCTTGTCCTTAATTTCATTTTACCAGTTTACTTTACTATCCCCACTTACCATTATCAACCTGGATATCAGGTTAGTGTCACGAGGAGTATGTGATGACTAAAACTAGTATATCGAACGTAACAAAAACCCACATAAAGAAGAAAAGGCAACTTGAAATTAAATTGATAATGAATCATTCTTAGTAAATAAAATATTAAGATAATGCTTAGGCAGCTTGGATAAAATTTGTATAAGTTATTCCAGAAAAACCGAAAACATTATGGTAATCATAAAAAATCCTCCAGTATAGTAAATATCTAACGTATTCATGCGCATGTCTCTAATTAATGTTGAATTAAAGTTTAAAGCATGATGTTAATTCAAAATGTTCAATTTCAATATCGACATCATATTATAAAATGAATACTGAAGCACATTGAGAGACTTCAGTGTATATTTCATTTACATTTCTCATTTAAAAAACAGTTTCCGGTTGGAACATGGAACCAGAGGCAGTTTTTTAGATTCATTTCATAAATCTAAAAAAGATAAATATCCCAAGTTTTTACTAATAGTTCTGCTCATGTTTTTCGTATGTAACCTCTAGAAATGCAGAAAAAAAAATTTGAATTTAAAATACATTACAACTAGATCACATTCTTTACTAGAAATTTCTAATTAATATGAATTTGAAATAATTATTCGTTCCAGTGCAGTCACTTATTTGTTCAAAGGTCATTATTTACTCAAAGTCTTGTGAGCAATAATCCTCGAAAACGTAATATAATATCAGTGTATTTCATGTATCACAATATTCTGTATAACGACCTTGTCCTTTTCAGTCTTCGGGACATATTAAGACTGGTTAAAAGGATCATTATCTCTTCATTTTCGTGTTTGCAAATCTTTTTGAGTGATTTTGAGCACACTTCTTAATCTCATCAGCCAAAGTCCGTATCCTTAAATTGCCAAACAATTCACCATTCCTTAAGTATCATTGTGTTGGCTTTCATCTCTCAAGAGAATTGTGACACGAACGTGGCCTTAGGTGAATGATGCATCTTGTCGTAAACTCTTATTTTCCGATCATGCCATGTTTTGATTCACTTCAATAGCTCAAGTTTTTCAATGTTCTATTTGCTACTTACCAATCCACCATCTCTCCTCCTCAATTTCCTCTCTCAAAGAACTGTTATGTGCAAGAGCAGGACTCTTAGACTGAATCTCGCCATATGACAATGAATAAACAAATAAAATAGTAAATAAAAAAAATTGATTCATCATTTTCTAATATTTCAATTACATTTAGTGAGCAATGGAAAAGAACGTTTTAGAGGATTATGACGTTCCCCTCCACCCGCTCCCATATTTTGACGAAACTGAAGTGTCTTTATGTTATCAGTGTATGTATTCGTAGATCAATAACAATGAGTTGTTTCGTACTCATCTGTTGGCTTTTCAAATGAGTTTATCGCTTCTCAAGCCTATGCATCGAGAAGATTAGTACATGGGAAAAGAAGTGGAATTTGCGGCCAAACTATTAAACGTACGGAGAAATCTAAAACGAAAGATAGATTCAAGGATTAATAAAGAAATTATTTATGAACAGGCCCGCATGTCTACGAAGCTCCGTTGTTGTGTTAAATTTCTATCATGCTAGTTTGTTGAGGTAAGAGAGTGAGAGCGGACACCACACACCCGTCCACGCCAACGAAAATACTTTTTAGATGGCAATATGAATTTTGTGAATTCGATGAGAAGTAGGAGATTTTGATTAGTCTGCCGATCTAGTAGCGCTGGATGCAAGCGCTATGACGCTATAAATATAGCAAATGAGAGAAAAAAGTTATTTCATTAGATGCCAAACCATACGCAGTTGAAAATTTACTCATCATATTTGTTTGAAAAAGTTGTCTCCTCCTGCGATGCTGGGCTCAAGTCTGGACTCAATTCGCGGGGGGGGNTTTAAAGTCATTTCATTAGGCGGCAGACCATGTGCAATCGAAAGCGTGTTTAATATATTTATTTAAAAAATTGGTCTGCGACTCTTCCAATACTGAGGTAGTCCGCAAATCGAAAGAAAACAACTGACGGCAGGTCAGTGAGACGTGGGTTTGCTTACTAAGATACCTTGTATCTTAATTTTAAATGGGTTAATTTTTTTTTACAGACATATAATTATGCATTAATTAATCATTATTTAATATAACTGAGTCCAAACAATTGAATTACCAGATAAAAATTTTTTAAAATTGAAATTGTTCTAATTCTTCATCAGTGCTCGAAGAAAGACTTAATTCATCCCCTTCAGATGAATACCATAGTTCCTCTTCATCAGTCATTTCAACGTTGGCACCTGTAAAAGAGAAAACAATAACATTTTAATATTGCATATAACAAATATAATGTAATAATTTCAGAAAGTTTGAACTTACCTGTCTACTTCATCTTCTTTTGAAATATGGGAAATCGATTCAGGCAGTTGATTTCCTCCAAACCACTGAAATTCCAGAGCGTTACATTCTTCTGATAATTTCCAGTCATGTAATGCAAGATCCAAGTCTAACCGGTCTTTCAAATGAATGTTTGTCCAAACTTTGCCCCAGCATCGGAATAACCACTGACCAATTTTTTAAAATCAATACCCCCCCCTGAGACCAGTAGAGTAGTACCTAGCCTTCTACCTCTGGTGACGCAGGTTCAAACCCTGTCTGATCCAAGTAGAATTCGTAGTGGTGGACGAAGAGGAAATCGCGGCAGGATTTCTCGGGGAACTCCCGTTTCCTGTCTTTCATTCGAGTCAAGGAAACATACGATCTATCCCCCCCCCCCCCCCGGCAGAGTTGGAACATAGCATTGCAGGAAGCGTAGACCACTTTTTCGGACAATTATTATGAATTTTCAACACAACTTGGTTTGATGTCTAATGAAATAACTTTTATCTCTCATTTTATAGCGTCAAATCGTTTGCACCCAGAGCTACAAGACCGGCAGACCAATCAAAACCTCTTAGTTTAGGTTTACTGATAATGTGTGAAAAATATGGTGTCTAATGAAATGACAGCCAATTCGTGACGCTGTCCCTCGGACTATAACACCCGGTCTCCGCCGAAGATAACGAAACATTCAGTCGCCGAAATAGCTATAGGTAGTTGGCCTATCATATGTTCACGACAATACATTCCAATTGTTCGAAGTCACTTGAGGAAAGGTCACTGAATATCAGAACTATGTTAAATTTCGGTGACGTTGATTGGACGACTTCGAAAGAGATGCAAAAACTGAAGATAATCACTAATGAGTCAAATCTATCTGCGACAGTGATTGGAGAATGATGTTTTATCGATTAGTTTCGATGTGATATGATGGTTTCTTTTTTGTTTTGTTTAGTTTCGTCTATGTGAACTGTCTTATGAGTTGTTTTGTGATCCATAAAACTTACGTCGAGGTTTTCCTTTTGCTCGTATTTCGTATCAATTTATTAAACACAAAATGCAAAGCTAATTCAAACCGGAGCGTTTAGATGTCGAGCCAGAAGCTGATAATGCAGAAGAACATTGGATCCATTGGTATCAAATAATTTTGTGCTGATAATGCAGACCGAAAGATACAAACGAAAGTTAAAATAACGCCTATTTGTGAATTAGGTGAGTCCCTCTGTCTGCAAAAACTTTCCTAACGCTATAACATTTGATGAAGGAGTGGAAATATTGAAAGGGAGTGGAAACATTCGCCCGAAAAATGAGATTTATGCCCGACTCGCTATCCGTTTTCAAAAATCAAGTTAGTCAGTCGACCAGTATTTACAAGCTTTGAAAGGATTAAGTAAACCATGTACTTTACGAGTGATCAAAACTAAAATGACTACATTCGTGATGTATTTATATGGGGTCTACTCTCTCCGAATATCCAACAAAGATTATTGGAAAACATAACATTAACATTATCTGAGGCTTTTGAGAGAGCAAGAAGTCTTGAACTCGCTCAAACGCAATCCAAGTCTTACAGTGAATCTTACCGTACAATACACTGTGCAAAATTGGAAGATCATTTGTCTGATGTAGATTCAGTAAAAACCAGATTCTTTATATTTTAAAAAGCCTGTAGTTTCTGCTGCCTCAAATCTTTGTTATTTTTGTGGATCTTCAAAACTCCATTCCCGTGATAAATGTCCAGTATATAATGTAGTTTGTAGAAAATATGAAAAAATTGACATTTCAGTAAAGTATGTAAATCCGGACATAAAAGTTCTCCTGACAAAGTAACTTATAAGTGTACAAAGCCTACTTGTTCTGTCTCTCCTCTGGTTCTCTCTAAGACTACTATCACAGTTGAAGTTAATGGAGTTAAAACTGATGCTCTTATGGATACTGGGAGCTCTGAGACATCTATTTGTGAAATACTTGTTGAAAGGAGAAAAATCAAGGTCTATCCTACCAATGTCTCACTTCTTATCAGCCTTCCGTTACAGGCTTCTGCCTTGTAGATTTAATTATTCAAGGACACGCTTACTCTAAAGTAAAAATACTTGTGCTTGAAGATTTGTGCGCTGATGTGGTCTTAGGACGTGACATCTTTACGGAACATTCAAACATTGAAGATTTGCTTGGTGGTCGCAAACCTCTCTAAAACTATGTTGCCTTTCATCTGCTAAAGTAGCACCAGCAAGGTTGTTAGAAAACTTGACACTTAATTATAAATCAATAGCTGTAAAATCTCGCCGACATTCTGTAGAAGATTCAAAATTAATTAATGAAGAAATCAAACGACTTTTAAGTAAAGGTGAAATAGAGCCTAGTTCTTCACCATGGCGGGCACAGGTATTTGTAGTTAAAGGAGACACGAAGAAAAAGCGGATGTGTATTGATTATTCTCAAACAATCTATCGGTTCTCTATTCTTGATGCTTATCCGGTGCCCCACGTTGAGGATGTGATCAACCGAGTTTCTAAATACAATGTTTTAGTACCATAGACCTCCGAAGTGCTTATCACCAAGTTTTAATTGCAGAAGACGAAAAACAATATATAGCTTTGAAGGCCTAGGGGAAGCTTTATCAATTCCGAAGGATCCCTTTTGGAGTAACAAATGGTGTTGACAGTTTTCAAAGAACCATCGATTCTATAATACTTAAAGAGGAATTGCAGTGTACAGAAGCATATCTTGACGATGTAACTATTGGAGGTATTCTTTGATGCAGAAGAAAAATTATTTAAAAATTATTATTATTATTATGTTATATATCCAAAGAGGTGAATTTTATCCTGACTGAATGAACATTTTTCCGTATTTAATGTTAATTTTTTTTCTGCATCAAAGAATACCTCCAATAGTTACATCGTCAAGATATGCTTCTGTACACTGCAATTCCTCTTTATTATCACCTCTTGGGCTAGGGCTATTTTATATCAGAGAATAAAATTCGACCAGATCCCGACCGTCTGCAGTCTTTGTTTCAATTGAAAGTCCCTCATGACATAGGTGCTTTACGCAAAGCCCAAGGAATGTTTGCCCACGATTCTGACTTTATTAAGAACTTCTCTGCAAAAATAAGACCACTTTCTTCGTCTAAAACTTTCCCCCTCTCATCCGATGCTATTGCAGCTTTTGAGCTATTGAAGCAAGATACTGCTTCGGCTTCTAAGTTTCCAATTCGGGACGGAATGCCGTTTATTGTAGAAACAAATGCTTCCGAATAAGTAATTGGTATAACACTTTCTCAAGAGGGGCGACCAGTGGCTTTCTATCCAAAAACTTTGTCCAATTCTGAAAAAAATTACTCATCCGTCGAAAAGGAAGCACAGTCTATTGTCGAATCTTTGAAAAAAGGGCGGCATTTCCTTATTATGGCATGGCATCTTTTCAGCTTATTACTGATCAAAAGTCGGTTTCATTTATGTTTGATAACATGAGAGCTGGAAAAATAAAGAACGAAAAAATTGAACGTTGGCGACTTGAACTGTCTTGCTACAAATTCGACATATATCGCCCAGGAAAATAAAATAAAACTGCAGATACCATGTCAAGACTGTGTGGATCTATTCAAGGAAAGCCAAATTTACAAGAAATCCATAAGAAATGAAGTCATCCCGTAGTTACTAGAATTTACCATTAGATCAAGACGAAGAACTTGCCATTTTCTATAGAAGAGGTTCGTCGTACTGTATCCAAATGTCGGGTGTGTGCTGAGCTCGAGTCTAGGTACTATGCGTACCCGGGAACTCTTATCAAAGCAACCTCACCATTTGAGAGATTAAATATTGATTTTAAAGGTCCTCTACCAAGCATGAACCAAAACAGACATATCTTAACTGTTGCGGACGAATACTTTCGCAACCCTTTTGCTTTCCCATGTCGGGACATGACTTCGTCTACAATTATCAAGAAACTGCAAGAACTCTCTAACCTTTTTGGTATGCCTGTCTTTATCCATTCAGACCGAGGAACTTCTCTGGTTTCCCAAAAACTGAAGGAATTTTTAGAAATGCATGGAAAAGCTTGCAATATTTTTTCAGTATATAATCCCAAAGGAAATGGTCAAGTAGAGAAATACAATATGATCATATTTAAAACAGTTTCGCTTGCTTTAAAGGTCCATGACTTGCCAGCCACACATTGGGAAATAGTTTTGTCTGAAGCATTTCATCCAATAAGGTCTCTTTTATGTACACCTACGAATGCTACACCTCATGAACTTATGTTCGAACACTCAGATCTCACTATAGAAATTCTGTCCCATCCTGGCTCTCCATACCTGGACCAGTTTTATTCAGAAACCACAATCGTTTAAGCAAATATGATTAGTTCGTGGAAGAAGTAGAACTTATTGAAGCCAACCCTGGCTAAGCACATGTCCGATTTGCAGATGATAGAGAGCAAGCGGTTTCTGTGAGAGATTTAGCTCCAGCACCTGAACCAGAAAAAAGTCCAGATCTTCATTACCACCGATGACCTCTGATCAACCTTCAAGGGAGGAGAGAACAGAAGCAGTCACTCCTCCGCAGGAAGAGCTTACACCGCCCCAGGATGAGAATCCTCGACCTCAGCGTTCCCGTCGACCACCAATTCATTTACAGGACTATGAGATTTTTTGAAGCTGGGGAGAATAATGTGATATCGATTAGTTTCAATGTGATATGATGATTTCTTTTTTATCTTGTTTACTTTCGTCTCTATGTGAACTGTGTCTTATGCGTTGTTGTGTGTTTACTAAAACATACGTCTAGGTTTACCTTTTACTCGTATTTCGTATCAGAGAAATTTTTAAAAGATAGAGAGGAAAGGATTTTGGAGATGAAGGGTCAGGACATAGAGAGTGAAATTCTTTGAGAATGTCGGAGAGTCGTGGTTTTAGGAGGAACGTGTTGGGGAAGTCAATGAAACGAGACATTCGAAGAATGCAGTCGCGAGCGAGAATGAGTCGAGACTTGTTACGCCATTTAAAATAGTATTTTTCATTGCAATGACTTGTTAAGTATTTTTGTGGACGCCATAAGACATTCAAGTAAATTTTCGAAACTTTATTAGTGATGAAATTCGATTACCACAAAAAAACATTAATTTTTTGCGCGTTTGATCTGGTTCTTCCATGACGTCAGAAATTGAAATGGTCGCCTCGAGACACTGATGTATTTGTATATTGCGCGAGTTAATTCGCGAATACGCGTCCGTTACGTTCGTTAGTTCATAAAATGACCGCTTAACCTGTTTCTCAGAACTTGAAAACGGTGCGTGTCGTGGGCGTGTACACAATTTTGAATAGTGGGGAGGATATGTCGCTTCATTAATAATCTTTGACGTTCGTCACGCGGCGAGTGTGAGGCAACTTGCTCGTGTCACGTGGAATAATCGCAGTGGTTCGAAAGGTCTAATGTCCTATTCTGCAACACTCGGGTGGACTCATACCAATTCGGTTAGATCGAAGTGAAGTAACTTTTCTGTGCGAAACTGAACTGTGGTATTCTGTAAGCAATCGACGAGTCTTTTCGTTCGCTTCGCCTGCTGAATCCTAGGTTAATTAACCGAAGTCTATGTGGTCTCGGTACAAGCGTTTCCCTTCAATTGTGCATTCGACACATCGTGTATTATATCTTAAACTGTGATTATGCACGACTCCAAGTTAGGCAAGTCCTTTGCGTATTCGCAGGTATATTCTTGTCGGTGTATGTAATTTTAAATGTTATATTACTAGAATTTGGATTAAGATTCCAAGGAAAAATTCATCCATATGATGAATTATTATTTATTCAATCAATAAAACAAATTACATTTCTTTCCATTGCTTTAGAGTTATGTTTAATACTACCTTTTTGCACAAAAATTGACTAAAAAACTCGGGGTGTTTAATAAACGTTAACTGGATTTAATCATCTTTATTATCTAATTTAATTCCCAAAGTAGGAATAATTCATGACATTCAAAGTAGAAATAGTTCACTTATAAGACGAAGTAAAACGAGTTGAGGTGTAAAGCAACGTAAACAGTGTGTTGCGACACAGCGTTTTACTTGAATTGCGGTAAAAATATCAATAATATAAATATAATAATATACCTTTAAGTTACACCGCTCTTCCCTCTTAGGTGTAACAGGTTTAGGGAGAAAAAATTCAATAGTACAAGGTACTAGTACTCACTTTTACTATCCATTATTAACATCAATTTCATTTTCTTCCATCTTTACAATATGCATTCTAATGCCAACAAAAGGCAAGAGAGGTGTCCTCAGAGGTGGAAGGAAAACTGGTGCCAATCATACTTGCACCACTTTCCCCACTACAACAACAAAAAAACATGCGTCAAACTTGTACCACAAATTATGAGAGCAACAAGTGTGTTATGATATGCTTCACTATTCCATTTGATAGATTTTACTGTGGAGAAAACAGATATGATCTTAACTCAAAATTTAAAAAAGTTGTTACACCTCTTTCCCTTTCAATGCCTCATACATTCCATTAATTTATTGAATATAATGACTCTCCACAATCTCTAGAATAATGTTAGAAATTAAAACAATACAATTAGTTAATAATACATTAGGTGGGGATAAATAAGAAGAAATGTTCGCATTTAATTACACCCAGTAATCACACACAGTAATTCATTCAACTTGCACATTACAAAACACAGCAAAAATGAACGTGGAAAATCAAATACTCAACAACAAAATTTACATTACCTAGGTTTCATTCATTAACACTCCAGTGATTGTGCAGTTCGGTGGAGAGCCATTGGTTGCAAGGAGCACAAAACTTTGTCGTCAATTTCAATTATTAACAACTATTTTAGGTTAGAATGAAGAAATAAAGATTTATCTTTAATTTTAACAAAAAGTTCATCATACTTTAATAATTTCCTTTACACTACTGTCAATATTTTGAGTCACTGAGAATACTTTTAAAATCTACTTTTGTTTCTTTCACCTCTATCGAGAGTTCGGAGTCATTTTCATTCACATTCACTTTTTATATATTTGAAAACGGGATTAGTGACTGATCACTATTACTCAGTAATTACGACCGAAAAAATTATGTTAGTGGTCGCATGACACACAATGGAGTCCCAAACATGTCGGGTGTAATATTTATAAACATGAAAAATAAACAGCGAGCTATGAGGCGGCTAACAGTGTACTGATCGGTTATAGAAAGTGTGAGAAGATAGATGACATTTCAAGGTCAAACGTTAAGAGACACGTTATCAGCAACCTGAACAACTTGCGACCACTTGAGTGTTAAGTAATGTTTCCATGGGATTTTAAGATTGATTGTCACTTCTGTTTACGCCAATCCCTCTCCTCTTCTCAATGTATTCTGAGAGTGCAGTTTCTATAAAATTTCATTGTTATCACTATCACATTAAATACAAAATTCCATCAGGTAGTTATAGCCAAAATGCTAGCAAGTACTCCCACACATTCAGCACTTACTCCTTGACAATTGTTTACTTCCATTAAGTTACATCAGACTTAACAGACATGTATTTGCACAATTCCACTCTAAACATAGGTCACAGCTAGATATGTTTCTTGAGACAACTTCCCATTCATTGATGACACATTCCATATAAAAAATAATGTTGTATTTCTTAATAGCTTTACATATTTTCGTTTATCAGAACCCATGCCAGGTAGAGGGATATCTTTTGTGATTGTGAATTTCACAGTAAAATGTTATATGCATATTACAGAGTTGAGTAACCTTAAAATGATCGCGATCAATGTACACCATACATATTTCTCTCGACCACCGTATGTCTTTGGGAAGTACGAAAGTATTGTCTCATTCATAGTCAATCAACATACAGATACACAACACTTCTGACCAACAGTACGACTGAAAAACAAAATAATGCGAAACTAACAACGTCTAACACTAACTGAATATATTAAACAATGAAAAATTCAATAATATATCTTTATGTTTACCTCGGATACGTCAATACGAAAGTATCGAAAAACGAGGCACTTGGCTCCTCTGAAAAATGTCAGGCTACCAATTTAATTACTCTTAACATTTGGACCACGACATTTGAATTTTTTCACTTTTTGATGCGTGCAATAAGGAATTTAAGATGGTCTTGTTTGAATTATACCCGTAACCAAAGAAGCGCCACGTTGAAATTGGCATATTACACTTGTAAACAATCATAGCACGCGTTCTCGATCGTTGCTTTGTTCTCAGTAAATCAGTTTAGCTAGTGACCCCGACGCGCGCAGAGGTCTCTTAGCAACCGTGTTGTGCGGACGTGTTCTGAAGTGACTCCTGCATTTTAGGTGTATTTCGGTACATATCATCTATAATTTCTATTTTAGTTCAGTTGCTGAGTTGGGCATTTGCCCACATTATTTAGTTGCGCTATAAATTAATCGTTTTTTTTGTACTTGATCTGCAATTTGGACAATTTGTTTTGTGGCTTCGACCGTGGAGGGGCTTCCTCTGAGAGGTTATCCTGATTCACAATCGAAGAATTACACTTCAGAAATCAAGAGGAACAACAATTTAAGAAGTGCAGACGACTTTCGGCTTAAGTGTGAGTGTTTTTCTGGTGTTTGAACTTTAATAATTTCAAGATTCCTCGAGTTAAGTAAATTGGAGCGTTTATGCCAGTCACGCGTAAACACAAGAAATTGTGCAGGACGTGCACAAAACAAAGTGATTCAGAAAACATCTGCAAAACAGACCAATACACTGAAAACTATAGTTAATAAACATAAAGAAATAAAAGCTCAGAGGAAACTACGGTGCACTGAGGATAATAAAATGGAAGATACTCAATCATACGCTAATTCACCTAGCTCTTCTCCAAGCACAATTTCGTCTCAAGAAAACATAAAATTAACGGATTCTAAAGAATCCATCAACATTGACGGGGTTACCTTCTCAAAACCTGGAACTGATCCTGTTAACATAGAACCTAATATTGGTGAATGTAATCAGTCATGGCCACAAAAATGGAGTTTCTTAGACATTCCAAACTTGCCTTCTGTTAGTGGTGAATTCCGGACTCCAAAGAAGTTCTTTCGAATAAAATCAGATACACCCGCATCTGTAATAACCACATCAAACCAATTTGGTGTCCTTGAAACAGAAGACTATAGTGATACAGATGTAAACAAAGTGGACTCACTAAATCCAAGACTTCTACATCCATGCATGAGCCAATGCCACCGGAACACACTGGTACAAATGACAAGAGCTATCGTAAACAAAGACCAAATTACAAGAGCTATCGTAAAAAAAGCTACCGTATTGGCCAAATATTCGTAGAGAATATATTAGATGGTAGTGGCTTCTTAAATGAACTACAGAAGGTGTCTAGGCAGAAAATAACTGGAAGAAACACAAGTCAGCGTCTTATCATATCTGCCAATACCGTTGAAGATCATCAAAACAGTGGTATGCCTACCACAATTTGGAATTGCCGCCATCACAGCGGCAATCGGGGCAATTCGTGCCGCCCTGACCAGCGCCGTGCCGGGCGCGTTCAGGCGGAGAGCAAGCGCGTCGAGGGAAAGGAACCCCTCCTTCCCCATGACGCCGGCCGGCGCAGTGGTCTCTGCGCAGGTCACCGCCACTTAAGGGTGGGTACTTAAGGGCGGCGATCCTGCTCAGTTGGTGAGAATAGGAGAAGAGAAGATGAGGAGTTGAGGGAGAGTTAACCGCTTACGTCTACTATCACGATCACCTACTTTACGACGACATCGCTGCTCTACTGGAATGTTCTCTCTTACTACAAACTACTGCTAGCTGGAACTCTTGCACGACGACACGGCATTCACTCTTAGGACTTCTCTCTGGGCTTTGAATCAGCGAACCGCCGGAACACCCGGAAGAAGACTCAGCTACGTTACTGGTATATTTCTGTAGTCTGCCTGGCTCGAACCAGATTGTTTTATTGTAATATTGGAGGCAATAAACCGTTTGTTATATTTTACTTATACTTGTTGATTCATTCTCTAGCGGGACACAACAAGTTATTTGGCGACGAGGATAAAGGTGCATTTATTAACAGACATTCTATCCTAGTTCCATGGAGCAGCTAGGGCAAGTAATCACCACGCTGCACCAGCAACAGCAGAAACAGTGGGAAGTCATCACGGCAGCGCTAACACCTTTAGACAGACAACGCCTTCATTCCCGAGTCTGCCTCCGTTCGAGCAATTCAGCGAGACGACGGAGCAATGGGGCGAGTACAGTCTCAAGTTAGATCAGCACTTCATTTGCCATTGAGTGGAAGACGAGGCTCGTAAAAGAGCGTTCTTACTAGCCAGCGTAGGAAATACCACTTGCGCTCTTCTCAGAAAACTCAGCCCAGAAATGGATCTCACGCAAGTATCCTACAGCGAGCTCAAAGGTAGACTAGAGAGACATTTCGGTAAACAACTACATGTGGTAGCAGCAAGGTTTAAATTTTGTTCGTGTCGGTTGAAACTAGGACAAACTCAAGCTAAATGGATTACGGAACTCAGAGGGATTGCAAAGCAATGCAAGTTCGCATGCAACTCAGAGAGCTGTCAAGCTCCATACGTAGAGTCACTAATTCGAGACGTAGTTCACGCCGGAAGAAAAGATCAGATTAGAAGCTCTGCGTCACAGCGACCCCAGTCTGGAAGAAATGCAATGGTTAGCCACAACTTTTGAAGTAACCAGGTCAACAGCGGCTCAAATGACAGCAAATATAGAAACTTTTAACATTCAGGCTTCTACATCTAGGGGAACAGAGGTTCAACCAGTAGGCTCTCGTAGACAAGCGTCCGCCGGGAATTGGGCTAGCGATAAAAGTCGCGTGCGTAACAAGCTGCAATCATGCAGAAACTGTTTTCGCTCACACGAGCGCAGTAACTGTCGTTTTCTGAGATCGACATGCCGGAAGTGCGGAAAGAAGGGGCATATCAGAGAAGTGTGTCGCGGCAAGCGCGCATCAATCTTAGAGCCTATGGAAGTAGCAATGGTAGAATCCCGCCCAGTTAACGCGGTATTGACTCCTACGCACGAGAATAAGATAGTGGTCAATCTTAGAATAGGAGAGTTGCAAGTTCCTTTTCAATTGGACACAGGTGCAGGAGCTACTCTCATTAACCTCAACAGTTACAAGGTACTAGGTTCACCACATTGCAAGCCATGCAACAAAAAGCTACACGCTTATGGCAAGCAGGAGATTAGAATCAAGGAAGAAATCGTGGTACCGGTAGCATACAAATCAGCTAAAGCCAAGCTATCGATGATCGTGGTCGACAGATTTGACACGAACAATATATTGGGTCTAGTCGGTTTGCAAAAGCTCGGATTCTCTATACATGATATTAACGCGATCTGCACAGAAGTGGATGGAGCAAACACTCAAGCAAGCAAGCTGTTGGAGCAGTTCCCGGAAGTCACAGCGCCTGGCTTAGGAAAATGCACTAAGTTTGCGGCACATCTGACGTTGCAGGAAAATCATCGCCCGAGGTTTATCAAAGCACGACCGGTTCCCATATCCATTCGGGAAGAACTGAAGAAAGAAATCGAAAGGTTAGAAGAACAAGACCTGTTAGAAAAGGTAAGCAGCAGCAAATGGGCAACAGCACTAGTCTTCATTAAAAAGAACAGCAATGGATTAAGAGTCTGCGGCGATTTCAAGTCGACAGTAAACCCACAGTTAATGATAGACCAGTTTCCCATTCCGTGGCCTGAAGACTTATTCCAGCAGCTAGCAGGAGAACAACGATTTTCCAAAATCGGCCTCAAAGACGCCTACCTGCAGATTCCGCTGGATCAGGACTCAGCGAAGGTAACAGTAGTCAATACCCCTTGAGGGTTGTACCAGTACAACAGGCTGCCCTTCGGAGTAGCATCTGCAGCAGCAATTTTTCAGAGGTGTCTAGAGAGCTTGACATCGCAAGTGCCAAACTGCACAAATTACCTGGACGACATTGTGGTGACGGGGAAGTCTGAGGAAGAGCATTAAAAAATCTCAAATCCTTGTTTCAGAAACTGCAAGAGTGGGGCCTGAAAGTAAACTGGAGTAAGTGTGAATTTTTCCAGCCCAACATCAAGTTTCTAGGCCACATTCTGGATGCAGAAGGGATCCGGCCTACCCAGGACAATGTACTGGCGATACAGCACTTACCCGTACCTCAGAACCTTAAACAATTAGAATCGTTCATTGGGAAAGTCAATTACTACGGAAAATTCATCCGCAAATTTTCTACGATCGCGGCGCCACTCAATAAACTCAGGAAGAAAAGAGAAAAATGGCTTTGGACAAAGCAACAGGACAAGGCATTGCAGCAGCTAAAGCAGGAGTAGCTAAACACAGTGAAGTTGCAACACTTCACGCCAGGCAGGATTACAACTATTGCAGTCCACGCATCAGACTACGGCATCGGTGCAGTTCTGTCACAGAAAGACGAAAACGGGCAGGAGCATCCCGTAGCGTTTGCCTCTAAATCGCTAAATGTACACCAGAAGAACTATTCTCAGATCGAGAAGGAAGCATTAGCAATTGTGTTCCGGGTGAGAAAGTTTCACGAATACTTGTACGGACACAAGTTTGTAATTACAACGGACCATAAGCCTTTGGTAACTTTATTCAACCCAGCAACAGAGTTGCCAGAGATGACTGCTCGGAAATTACAAAGGCGGGCTTTATTCTTGTCAGATTATAACTACTCTATAGTTTTCAGATGCACTTCGCAGAACGCAGACGCTCTGTCGCGCCTGCCAATGGGTCCAGATGTCGCATTCGACACACTGGACATAGCCTGCCTGCAAATGGACGCGCTAGATGAAGAGCGGTTAACCTGTTTTCCTGTTAAGGCAACAACCATAGCTTCCGCCACTGGACGCGATGCAGCCCTACAAAAAGTAAGGGAGTTCGTGCAAAACGGGTGGCCATCATCGATTAAGGCTCATGCCAAACTGGCGACATGGTACAAACTTAGGGACAGGTTATCAGTGGTTAACAAAGTGTTATTACTTAGTGCAGCACAGGGAAATAGGGTAGTAATACCTACAACATTAAGAGAACCAGACTTGGAATTACTGCACCAGGGACATTGGGGCATTGTACGCACTAAACAGCTAGCCAGGCAACACTGCTATTGGCCTGGCAAAGGCCGAGACATTGAGGCACTAATACGAAGATGCAATGCATGTCAGATGAATCAGGCGTCACCAACGGAACACCTAAGCAGTTGGCCTACGCCAAGCGAACCATGAGAGTGGGTTCACATCGATTATGCAGGACCATTTCTAGGAGAGATGTGGTTGATCGTGGTTGATGCCCAATCAAACTTCCCATTCATTACATCAGTTAGAACGGCCAACACGTCATCCACAGTAATAGCATTGCAGAGCATATTCGCAATAGAAGGTTTACCCAAGACAATAGTGTCTGACAATGGGGCACAATTCACTTCAACTCAGTTCACAGATTTTTGCCGCAAAAATGGAATTCAGCATGCATTGGCGCCTCCATTCCACCCGCAGTCCAACGGGGAAGCTGAGAGGCTAGTCCAGAGTTTCAAACAATCAATGAAGAAAACTGAAGACGCAGGTATGCCAAAAGAAAAGGCACCTCTTAGTACACTGGCTACGTACCGGGCATTTCCGGGGACGTCTGGGAAAAGGACCTGGGAAAAGGAAAAGGACCAGGAGGTCGATCGCGCACAGTCCACCCAAGACATGCGCCAGAAGGCGTTAAATGACTTAATTAGTTTACCTCATTTGCAGGGCAGTGAGATAATTGAACCGCAGCCATCCACGTCGCGGCAACAAGAGGAGAGCAGCTCACCTCCAGCAGCTACGGATATGGAGCAGACGGAGAGCCTACCACCTCACCCGCAACCGGCTACGTCAGCACAACCATCGCAAGAGCGAATTCTCAGAAGGAGTAGCAGGTTACTACGCCGACACTGCCCCTACAGCAGCAAATGGGAGGGGAGGATTTGGTATGCCTACCAAAATTTGGAATTGCCGCCGTCACAGCGGCAATCGGGGCAATTCGTGCCGCCCTGACCAGCGCCGTGCCGGGCGCGTTCAGGCGGAGAGCAAGCGCCTCGAGGGAAAGGAGCCCCTCCTTCCCCATGACGCCGGCCGGCGCAGTGGTCTCTGCGCAGGTCACCGCCACTTAAGGGTGGGTACTTAAGGGCGGCGATCCTGCTCAGTTGGTGAGAATAGGAGAAGAGAAGATGAGGAGTTGAGGGAGAGTTAACCGCTTACGTCTACTATCACGATCACCTACTTTACGACGACATCGCTGCTCTACTGGAATGTTCTCTCTTACTACAAACTACTGCTAGCTGGAACTCTTGCACGACGACACGGCATTCACTCTTAGGACTTCTCTCTGGGCTTTGAATCAGCGAACCGCCGGAACACCCGGAAGAAGACTCAGCTACGTTACTGGTATATTTCTGTAGTCTGCCTGGCTCGAACCAGATTGTTTTATTGTAATATTGGAGGCAATAAACCGTTTGTTATATTTTACTTATACTTGTTGATTCATTCTCTAGCGGGACACAAGAAAACATTGTATCTCACCTTCGACAATTGAAGTCTGCAAACAACGATGCATCGTTTTATTTTCACAGGGCTACAACAGAAGGCCGATATAAATTATTGATACGTGGACTCGCACCAAATCTCGACACAAAACTGATTCAGTCTGAACTTGTAACATTGTTTCGAAATATTCCATGTTTCTGAATTATTGCGTAAACAGGACAGCATTTTCGTTCATTTAGCACTTAACACAGTGGAGATAAAAAAGAAAGACATAGGTGATTTCAAGGAAAAGGTTAGATATCTACTAAGTCATAAAGTTAACATCGAAGAAATGAAGGACAAACATAGGATCACTGCAATCGGTGCCAGATGTGGGGCCATTCCAAGAACAGTTGTGCAAGACCCGTCGGCTGACCTGTATGTGCGGGACCACACACATTAGAAAATTGCAACCCACGTCCAACAATTCCCCAATGTATTAACTGCTCACAAAACCACGTAGCAACCTGGGCAGGGCGCCCTGCGTTACTAACGGCGAAACGAGTGCGCGAGCAGAGAAGGCAACGTCTCCTAATGAAATCCAACTCCGCGTAAAAGTAATACCACCTCTACACCGGAACTCAATTCAATACATTTCCCCTCTCTGACTATTCGAGTCAGTAAACCAGTGAACGCAAATTCAAATGACAATACTCCAAATAATGCAAATTCCTGGAATACCCCAAACGATGATTTCTACTATAAACTTATCAAATTTCATTTATCGTAAAAAGTTTATAACTTCATAAAGACTTTTAAAATCTGTTGTAAATATACTTATGCGATCAGGACCTTCTTCTTCAAAGTTAATGGATATACTTCCAATTCTTTCACAATTTTTCGCCGGAAATGGATAGGGCTAAATTGCATCTTATAGCTGCCATGGTGGACTGATTTTATGAAAGCAACTAATAAATCAATTTAACTCCGACTACCGACTTTCCCTCCTTCTACTACAAGAGATTTGGTTAAAACCGAACAAGAATATTGCTTATCAAAACTATTTCATTTACCGCGATGATCGACTGAACGCCCCTAATGGGGAAACTGCAATGTTAGTAAGAAAAGATTCCCATATATGCGACTCACCACTCCCCCTCTCAAATCCTTTGAGGCAACAATTGTTGAAATTGGTACAAATAAGGGTAATATTATTATAATTTCGGCTTACAGGCATCCCATTTTACCTCTCGACCCGACAGACATTGCTATCCTTGAACGATTAGGGAAAACAAGCAGGTGACTTGAATGCTAAACGGACCGATTGGGGTTGTTTGACTAATAATTCTTCTGGGACAACTCTACTTCACCATCTTAACAATACATCTTCCCTCTCCATACATCCTCCTCCAACACGAACACATCTGATAAAATCTGTTCCCCATGACATACTAGATATTGTTCTATACTCTTCTTCCTTACACATTTCCACTCCAAATCCACTATTTGAACTTGTCTCAGATCATCTTCCTATTCTATTTTTTCTTCAAACATCTTGTTACCACTTCTCTCATTCTCGAACGAATCTTCAAACCAATTGGTTTTACTTCTGCTCACGCCTTTCACACAAACTTCGAAAAATACCCACGAATCAGGAAATAACTTCCATAGAGAAAATAGACAAATCCATTGTGGACGTCACGTACTATTTAAAATCTGCTTACTTCAAATACTCCACCCGTATCCCTCCTCCCTCAAACAAAAACTCACTTCCTCTGGAAATTAATTTACTGATATGTGATAAACGACGACTACAAAGACAATTCTATAGGACGAGAGATCAAGACATTAAAAGACAGCTCCTGAAGACGAAACGGGAACTCGGAGATAAACTTCAATCACACGAAAAGACAAAATGGAATGACCTAGTGCTGATGGCTAACAAGAGAGGGTCACCCGAAATGTGAAAGTTAGTCAAACAATTCTCCTCTCCCACATCAAAGTTATCTGGACTTATTATACCAACCACAAACAGATTGTCTTACGATCCCTTGTCCAAATCAAATGTATTTGCAGAAATGCTTTACAAAAGATTTCAGCCTCCAACAATCCCAATATCTGCCTCTCATCCTTTCCCTTCTCCTTATGATGGCATTGACATGAAAACTATTGACGAAAAATGGAATTATCTTTTACCTTTATACACTCGAAAAGTTGCTGGTCCTAATGGGATCCTCTGCAGTCAACTATAAAACTCTCCACAGTATCTTGCTCATGTTCTTTCGATTGTTTTCAACTCTTGCATTTCTCTCTCTCCTACTTCCCATCTTCTTGGAAAATTGTGAAAATCATTCTTCTTCCCAAACCAAACAAAAACTCAAAATCTGCCGAAAACCATAGACCTATCAGCATTCTTTCAGCGCTTGGGAAGTTTTTTGAAAAAAATATTATTAGTAAATTAAATAAATTCCTTTTAGATAACAAAATTATAAATATAAACCAATTTGGCTTCAAAAAAGGTGTTTCAGCCTCAACACAGGCTCTACGCCTAGGACTAGAAATTTCTTCTGCTTTCAATTTCAAATGCTCTCTTCCTGCAATATTTTTTTATTTCAGCTTCGCATTTGATAAAGTTAACCATGCCCTCCTCCTTCGCAAAACGTTTTCTGTACTCCCTGCTTCTTTTCATAATCTTTTACGTAGTTTCTTATTAAATAGAATTTTTTTTGTCTGGTTTCGAGGAAAGAAATCACAAACGTACAATATTAACGCTGGGGTCCCACAGGGCAGCATTTGGTCACCCATTCTGTTCTCTTGTATATCATTCCTTTTACATAATTCCTTTTACATATCATTCCCATTATGATATTACAAGAACGCCAATGACTACCCAGTACATTTATGCCGACGATGTTGCAATGACTGTGAAACTAAAAGGACTGAAAAATGCTTTACAAATGTAACAAAAGGCGACTGATAGCTTAATAGACACAACAAAATGGAATAACAATAAACACAATACCTATCCATCATTTTCACATGGAAGACCACTAAAAAAACGACCCTTGACCGTGGACAGTACACCAATACCATGGACGGATAACGTTAAATATCTGGGAATCACTTTCGACACAAGATTGCTTTGGACCAAACACTTAATAAAGTCGGCAAAAAAATGAACACAAAAACAAATTGTTTTCTTCCTTTTTTTAGAAACCCCAAACTTGAAACAGATGTAAAACTCTTGATATATAACACTTGTGTCCGTAGCGTGGCTCTATATGGTTGCGAGGTATGGGCCTCTTCACATGCCTCCAGTCAGGAGCCTCTCCAGATTGCAGAAAACCGCGCACTAAGGACTCTAACAAACTCGTCACGTTTTATAAGCAATTTAAAACTTCGACAAGGACAAAATATTGTTCCACTAATGACTCTTATTCACTCGACTGCGAAAGACAGACTTACCAAATTATTCTCTGACCCACCAAACTTATTCTTACGGTACAGACAATATGCACAACGGACAATCTTAACAATAAAACGAATGCCCACTGACGTACTTCAACTCGCACCCCCTTATTCACCATAACAACGGTTATTACCAGATACCACAATTTTTCAATGTACATCCGTTCCAAGAAGAAATTAGTTCTTGTAAATTATTCAGTTATAGTTCTATTTAGTTATGGTCTTGAGTTAAAGTTTACAGAAATATGTCTCAACATTAACAGAATTTACTAACTATTTTTGTGTATTTCTTTTTATGTTATCTTGTATTGATGTATTTTCGTTTATATAATTTTGTGTTTATTATTTTATGTATTTTGTGATTGTGTAATTTTTGTAATGTGCAAAGCAAAATAAATTATGAGAAAAAGAGAAAACAACATTGGACTGCAAAATTCTAAAGAACTATAAATTTCAAATTATTCTTTTTATTTGGTTTACTTCTGACTGACAAAATAAAAATTTTCTTTTTACTTTTCTCATATTTTCCTTGAAAGCTTTTTGGCTAATCAAGGAAAAATAATTAATTCGGAAAAAGACCCGGTAAATACGATCACTGATGAGCAAAAAAATTTTTTTTGCAGGCAGCGGTAAATTAAGTCCAAACATAGTTTCCTCTTTTCTCTTTCTTTCTCAGTAAATGCGCCTCGCTGATTGGTCAGAGTACAGAGAAGTGACAATGTTGTCTCGCCTTCAGTCGGACATTCCGAAGCACTTCTGGGTTCGCACATTGGGTAAGGAATCATAAGCGGCAATGAACGAGAAATTGTTTCAAACTGCTCCGACTCCGTCAGAATCGCGACCTTAATCCTTATTCTCATAACCTTGTGCTAATAATTTTGCTTTCTTCCAGTAGCGCGGTGAAACTGTGAATGAATGTAAAATTAACTGTGAAAAATGAATGAAAAATGTAATAATTAACGAATTTCATGAACCGAATAATATCTATTGTTTAACATTGTGCCAGGTAGAAGCTGAAGAGGCTGCAAAGAATACATGAATGAAAATTGCCTTCTTTTTTGGTACACTCAAGATGTAATAGTAATTTTACATGATTGTACCTGGTAGGAATGTTAACTATGCCATATTTCAATTTCCTTTGGCCAAATTAAACACAAAGTAAATTTTTTTTATATATTGTAGGCAAGAATATGGTCATTACAAAGTAAATAATTATCTTACAATCAACAAGCTATCCCCACAGAAAGATCACATCATTGAAAGAACTCTCACCTCTTTGAACGGGCAGTTCTTTCCTGGAAGTGGGTATCACATCTTCCCTGCTACCCAAACCCTTGTTGTTAACAAGAGACATGCAATGTAATTTTAAAACTATCAGAACTGAAAAATTAATGAAAGCAATAACTCTACCATAGTGCAGAGAACTTACCAGAGGTTTCAAGGATGAAGCTCTCAACATGATAGTTCACCCATCTTTTTTCTTTACTAAAAGAGTATTCATGTGCAGTCACTTCTCAAGTTTTGATTCTTACCAAAAATAAAAATAAACATATACCTTACCAAAAATTAATCTCTACTTAGTGGAATTTAAGAAAATAATGCTTAATATTAAAAAGTCAATCAACCTACCAATGATAAATTGCATACAGACATTACAGGAATGGATTAATATATGATATTATGAAAGGTAAAGAATTTTACTTCATAATTATAATGTATTATCCTCATACTTGAATCTTTACACATCAATACAACTACCTTTCTAATTTATTTGTAAGAACAGTACCCACCTTTATTTTAGAAACTTCTGGAACTTTCCCTCTAGCACAATTCTATTGCTCTAAAGTGGATCATATGTTTTAAAGCATGGATAATACTTTGCCAGTAATAGTATTATGTTCTTGTCACTAAAATATGATAATGCATGAACCACATAGCATAAAGAAAACCTTGCAACAGTTTTTCAAGAGTCTTTTTTACCTATTATTATTATTTTTAAAGTCATGCAGAGTTTGACTTGCTCAGGCAAATTAACAATTTTTAGGGTAACATGTGTGTATGATCATCTGAAACACTCCTTTTGGTTTACATACCATTAAATTACGTTTTTTCCTTTATCTACTTTGTATCTTTTTATAAATGTTCCTTTTCTCCACTGCCCATAAGAAACAAAAAAACTGCCTCAAAAAATATAAATGTCGTTGAGGATGAAAATTAGATTATTTGAACAGAGGAAAAGAGTGGATTCTGATTGATTTATTAATCTAGCTGTACTTTCTGCCTCTAGTAAGTGACTGATACATTACACAGGCTTTTCCCTTGAATTATAATCAATACTGTAATTTTGTTTCAAATAGTGTACATTATATTTTTTTAAAAAGACTCTTCATAAATCTTTTATACAAGTAGTAGAATTTTCTGACAATATATTTCTCTTTTATGTTCATTACTTATATGTGAATCCCATACTAAGTTGGTATCAATAGTTAGGCCAAGATCTACAAACATGAAATAATTGTTAAAAGTATCAACTGTTAATTTATCATCAGTATAGTTAAAACATTAGTATCATAGTTTTTTATACAATTAATTTCATGGATTGTCTTTTTGACAGTGAGTCAATGTTTTTTCATTGCTCATGAGCAAGGACCAGACTACTATGTGCAAAAATATAACCATTATAAACAAAAACTATTATAAAACAAAGACGCTAGACATGGTTCCTGATTTTTGAAAATTAGGGAGGTTACTATTCTTTCACTATGAAAGTTAGGTGCAGTGATACATGGAGATTCAAGTGAGAAAATGATGCAATAAAATTGTTAAATATAATTCTTTGCCTTTGATAATATTGGATATTGATCTATTTCTGTAATGTTTTTGTTAGTTATTTAATTTCATTGCACGGTTGATTGACTTTAATATTCTTTTTCTAATATCAATAAGTAAATATTAATATTTGGTAAGGTACCTATTTATTTTAATTTTTGATATTGGTAATTGAGCAATGACTGAACACATGAATACTCTTTTAGTAAAGACAAAGGATGGGTGAACCGTCATGTTGAAAGCTTCAACCTTGAAGCCTTTGGTAAGTTCTCTGGACTGTGTTTGAGAAATCACTTCCATAAATTTTCCGGTTGTGATAGTTTTAAAATTACACTGCATGTCTCTTGTGTCCTAGTTAACAACAAGAGAGTAGGTAGCAGTGGAGATGTTATTCCCACTGCTTCCACTACCAGGGTAGAACTGCCTGTTCAAAGATATAATAGTTCTTTCAATAACAAGATCTTACTGTAGGGATAGCTTGTTCATTGTAGGGACACTGTTTGCTTTATAATGTCATTCCTGTCTTGCCTACAATCTATTAAAAAATTTACATTGTGATAAATTTGGCCAAAGAAAGTACGAATATGGCGTAGTTAATATTCGTACCCTTAACAATCTTCTAACATTACTAATTAAATCTTGAGTGAATAAAAAAAAAGACAGTTTTCATTCATGTGTTTTTTGCAGCTTCTCCTGTCATGTTCTCTGACCCTGACTCGTCACAAGTTGAGCAAAAGATACTAATTTGGTACATGAAATTCGTTGTTACATTTTACATCAAGTGATGTAGAAATGTACTTTCTTGTTGTAGATAATCTACATAGATCAAAGATAAGCCTGTTACGTGATTTTAAAAAATTGAGATAGGTATATAAGTTTTCATAGATTTCAGAAACAAAGTTAAAAGTGAAGACAACTCTATGGGAAAATGCAGTTTTTGTGAATAAATATCGTTATTTAAAAACAGACATGTCATATNGGTATATAAGTTTTCATAGATTTCAGAAACAAAGTTAAAAGTGAAGACAACTCTATGGGAAAATGCAGTTTTTGTGAATAAATATCGTAATTTAAAAACAGACATGTCATCAAAAAATACCGTATTGTCACTTCAAATATCACACAAGGCAAATCATTCACATTTTTTACTGCCCGAAGTAAGCAAAATTTGTTAGTAAGAGGTTACAAGAAAATGATTCAGTTAGGGATACGGACGGAGTCAGGGCAACATGAAGCAGTTTGTCGTTCATTTCCTCTTCGATTCCTTACCCAACGCGCATGCGCGAACCCAGAAGTCGACTTCTGCACCACTTTTCCATTCCATTCGAGTTTCCGAGCTAAGTTGGCTACAGTCAGCCAAGAGTTGACTACAGTCAACTTTTTGGATGTCACTGGAAAGCCCTAACTGAATACGGCTTCTGGGGATCAACTCCCGCGGTCTCGCCAGACGCTAGTCAAATACATAACCATTTATGAAACTTTCAGTAATTTTCTCTATCCTTGATTATATTAAAAAGTGTCATTATAACTTTCATTCAAGAAGTACGGTATATTGAAATCTGCGAATAATTACCGTTCAATTTGAAACAATATAACTGAAGTATGGCCTTTTGTTTGTCTAGAGCTCTTTAGTTTTGTGACACCCGTTGGTTGCCGTATACTCTGACATCCACCGTTGCCACTTAAATATTACTATGACGTAGTCGCTAGTGCACCTACCACGTCACTAGTAACGGATTCGTTGTTCTCGCTGCCACCAGCTCGGTTTCCCGAGCAACCAAACTCACGAGTAATAATAATAAATAATGGTTTATTATAAATTACATAAAATCTGACTTGGTTATAAACTCCAACTCCCAAAATCATCAATACAGGAAATGATCTTTGTCTAGAAAAAATCTTGTTATATAAAATATAGCTGCATCTCGCACCTAGCACTGAATACATTAATCTGACGCTGCGGCCTTAATGAAACAAACTGGTCTACATGACCAAAACTTATGACAGACGCTAAACAGCGCTGACGGATCTCTATACGGTCCCTTGTACAGAATGAATCCCCGAGAGGGTGCACACCTCTCAATATATCGGGTTTCAGATGTCACGTGATCAGCGACTGACCACGCTTTCACCACCCCCAGACCGGCATCTTCCAGGAATACCGAGGACGCGCCGTAGAGGAAGTCTCGCTATACGCGTCACCCCGGCTCTTCGCAAACACCTGGGTAGCTCCTTTCTTTTCTTCGTGGAATTAGTGTTTTCATTACATTGGCACAAACTTTCCTTAAGATGAAAAGGTTTATTTGGAACAATGCCTCCACACGGAAAACTCGTTGCACTGGTTCCTTCTTAGCGCGGGCCGGTCACTATTGTTCTATGCTTAACAGCATCCTGCTTACAAACACAAAACAATATTAATATTGGTCAAGTTGCTGGCGTGTCCTGGCGCCGACGTTACAGTTTTGTGACAATTATGGTGGAATAACTTTCTTAGTTGTTCGGAAGGGCAAGACACATTTCGTTCTGTTCTTTTCTATGCTGAAGTGGCATATGTGATATCGATATTTTTGATATGAATAACAAAGTAATCAACACTAGATCAAAGAGTCATCAATCAAAGAGTGCTAGAATTCAATCAGTAGTAGATCCCCCTCTTAAATAATAAAATCAAATATGCTACTCTCAAGTTTCAGGTGATAACGCACAACTTAACTTGTCCTTTTAGTTCTTCTTCTTCTTCTTCTTCTTCTTCTTATTATTATTATTATTATTATTTATATTCATGAACTTTTTTTCACAACTTGTAGTTGGATTCAGGTAAGGTGCGGGGTATACCAAGCATCCTCACAAACAATGTCACAATTTAAAAATCTTCTGACTATTCTACAGGTGCTAAGGATGGCTGCTTTTTGTAAAGTTAGAAATATGTTTTTTGAGAGATGAAACCGATTGATGCTCAGATGCAAACTGTGAGGGATGACTCCAGTGGTGTACAGGACTATATATACACACTCCATATTCCACAAGCGAAGAATTTCTGTTTTCAAATCTTCATATTTCTTAATTTTATCATTGTAAGTAGGTTGTGGGTGTTGGTTACTGCAATATCTATGATGCGTATGATTTTCTTGAGTTTGTCTATTAGAATAATATCTGGTCTGTTATGATGGATTGTCTTGTCGGTGAGAATTCAAAATAAATTTTGTACCTGCTGTTCTCTGAAATGGATTTCGGGAAGTACTTGTACGGGACAGTGTCTTCTATTAGTCCATACTTCCCGCAGAGTTTCTCATGGATAATATTAGCAACCTGATTGTGTCTGTGGGTGTAATCTGTCTGTACTAATGGAGTGCATCCTCCTGTGATGTGTCTATAGTTTCTGGTTTAATTTTGCATCTCATTTGTCAACTACGTCAGTGTCTTGCAATATACATTTTCTATAGTTTTTGTTCTTATTACTTGGTCTTAAATTGCCATGAGAAATCCCTCTGTTTCTGAGTATAGATCCCCTTTTGTAAGCCATGCGTTCGGAGCAGCTTTGGCGACATGAAGTTCATCTAGACCGTGAGGATGTCTACCATGAAGTGGTTTAGATTTCTATTGGCTAATTCTCTGACTGATTTCAACGTTAATTTCATTTGGTTGTGGAGAGTGGTCTGCTAAATTTAAAGAAGTATATTTCATGTCAGCTGCACATATGGTCTTGTAAAAATTATATTCTTCCTTCCTCTGGTGAAAGAAAGCTCGGAGTTGCTTTATTTGTGAACTGTGTAGGTTCTTCAAATGGATTATGCCCCACCCTCCTTTTTTGCGAGGCAGACTGTGCCTTTCTAAATTTGAGCTTCTGTGGTGTGACCTATTTTTTGTCATGGACCTGACTTTTCGCTGGAGGTTTTCTATATCTGTTAGTGTTCATGAAATTACTCCAAATGAGTACGCGAGGATAGGAATGACAAATGAGTTAATTGCTTTTGTTGAATTTCGGCCATTTAAATCTGTATGCATTAATTCTTCGACTCGAACTTCAAATTCCTCAGTTAATTGCTTTTTTATGCATGTATGGTTTATGCATATAGATTGTTGTAGTCCCAGACATTTGTACAATTCATTTTCTTCCATTCCTTTAATATTTTCATTGTCATTTGTTGTATAAGGTTCTCTTTTAATGGTACCTTTGGAAATGGCCAATGTTCTGCACTTATCGGTACCAAATCTCATTCCAATATCCTTACTGAATATTTCTACTAGTGTGAGTAAGTGATTAAGCTTGGTTGAGGATGAGGAGTATATTTTAATATCCATGTACAATAGGTGAGTGATATTGTGGCTTTTTGTTCTGCAGCTTTTAATTGAAAACCACATCTCCTACCATTCAGGAGATTAGAAAGTGGGTTTGGGGCAATGCAAAACCAAAGAGCACTCAATGAATCTCCTTGAAAGATGGCTCTCTTAATGTTAATTCTGCCAATTGTTTTAATTTTGCTGCTTATTATTAAATTAATGGTTGTAATCCATTTTTATTGCCTTTAGAAAATTAATGAGGGTTGGATTTATTTTGTACATTTCAAGGACTTGATGAAGCCAAGAGTGCGGGACTGAGTCGAATGTTTTTTCATAATCAATATAGCTGCAGAATAAGTTTCTATTTTTTTACTTGGGTTTGCTTGAGGATGACCGAATCTATGATTAGTTGTTCCTTACAACCTTTGGAATCCTTCCGGCATACTTCAGCTCCTCAGCTAATATTTCATTCTACTCCATGTGTGTCCTAATTAACTTCGCTATATAGGATGTCATGATTTTATAAAATGTTTGGAGGCACGTAATTGGTCTATATTTGGCAGGATCGGTACTTTCTTCCCCTTTGGGCAATAGAAATGTTCTTCCTTCTAAAAGAAAATTTAGCATTACTTGGGGATTGTTTACAAATTTATTTATGTAATGTAAAATCAAGGGATGGAGGCAGGTGAACGTTTTGAACCAATAATTTTGAATATTGTCACTTCCTGGAGTTTTCCAATTGTATATGTAATTTATGACACTCTTAAAGGTTTCAATGGAGATTTCACGGAAAATCATTGTGTCAATACTCTCATCCGATGTAATCTCACCATTGATCCATGGTGCATCTCTAATGTGTGTCTCACGTTTTGACCAGATCGACGACCAGAATTTCTCTACTTCTGTGAGGTTGGGGTGACATTGGTCAGTAGTTTTGCTTGTGTGGTTGGTCTTCATTTTTTACTGAATTCTTGTGTAAAAGTTACTTTTGTTCAATTTCAATGACCTGTTGTGAAATCTCCTGCGAACGGGTGTGTTGCATCTACTAAGTCGGGTTTTTAATGTGTTCAGTTTTTGCTTGAGTGTATCCATAATCTCACTCACATTCTCGTTGTTTTTATCAAATTTGGTATGAACTCTGTATCTATAAAATATTTGTAAGACTTTCTTTTGCAGCTTTTTGTTTACATTTTTCTCATCGCCTTATAAAGACGAGCAATGTCCTTCCTGATCTTTTCAATTCTCGTGATCAGCCTCAACTTCCATTTGGGCATTGGTTTATCTCCAATTGGTTCAGTAGTTTCTGTACATGTACGTATTTTGGAACCATTACATGTGACAGCAGTCAATGCAGCACAGTATATGAGGGAAGGCATTTGCTCAAAAGAATGAATGGGTGTTAAATACTCTGATAAAACACTGTCGTTGATGGTTTGTATTATGCGGGAAAAATTTCTTGAACTGTCTTGTCGTGGAATTGCTGGTCTCTTAGTAAGGTCAAGCCCTGAATATTGTAAAAGATACTTATTTCAAGTATGACGGATTTCGTCTATTTCATTTACATGCTCTGAATTATTGACTAGATTTTCATTCACTTGGTGGAATGTATTGTTTGGATGCAATTGTGGATATGGATCACGATCAGTTTCTTGTTCAGTGGAGCAGTTCACTTGGTCCACAATAGGTACAGATTCGAGGTTTTCATTTGCTGTCACATCTTGATACTTCTCTCGCATTATCAACTACACCTCTGATTTTAGTTGACTGAAAATTGCTTTGGGGATAAGGTTGTAGATAACAAATGCTCATCTTTGGTCGGTTATTCTTTGTTTAGTCACATTAGTGGTAGGATATTTTTCAATAAATAAACGGTGTTTTTCTTGTGTTTCCCGTTAAGTTTATCTCTAATTCTGTGATCATGTAATACGTACGCATGATGAAAGTGTTAATTTCTTTGGTCCATTTCACGCGGGTACCTTGACGGTCTGCTTGGGTGGTCCCAGATAAAAGTGGATTTCTCCTCTGGGAAACACTTTCTGCAGTTGTAGTTCCTGATATTGTTTGACTACAATCAATTTCGGGTTTCCCAGTGCTTGCCCACCTGATCAGTACAGCACTACTAGCGACTCGCAACCTTGTCATGGCCAGCGCTAGCTCCAACCATGCCCTGGCGCGCCCCAGACAGCGACATGTTTTCCGAGACCTTACGACTTATTAAATGCATCACCATATTCAATGGGCTTGGTTTATTGTCGCTGTTTTCCTTCATCTAGGAAGGTTGGCTGTGCACCTTAAGAGCTCTCCCAACTCTGAATGAGGTTTACACAGGAGGGTTATGGGAAGGAAAACTCTTCAGATAGGTGACGGGAGCTTTGGTTACTCGGTTCACTCAATGACTTCCGTGGGAGTGGGGGAGAAATTGTGAATAGAGGGATAAATTTGTGGGGAAAGAGACAGCGGGCAACTGCTCCGATTGGTCGCCTCTTACGACTGGGGGAGGTCCCATGGTGCTATTCTTCAGGTGGTCCCGGACACCACACGGGTTTTATTATTATCATTATTATTATTGTGGTACAATCGTATTTCCTCTGTTTAAACGTAGTTAGGACGGAGTTTTCTTATCAGGTGCCATGTTTTCAATATAACAGATTTCTGAATTTCCGGCAGTGCATTGCAGCTTAAAAACAATTCTGTAAAATGCCGTTTTAGTGTTTTGCAAATGATTCCAGTTACTTAAATAATGTGGTGAATAATTTCGACTTCATTTGTTTCGAAATCTTTTGTATTTCTGTCTTATGTACCTGATATTTTTGATTTTTTCTTTGTTCTTTTTTAAAAAAATTATCGCAAGAAAAAGCTACATCAAGTACAAAAGTTTTTTCTTTGGAAACAGTCAATTAATATTACATCCAGTTTGATCTATTGTTCTGTCTGTAATAAATTGATTATCCCAGTGCAATGTTCTTATTAATTTCATTATTTCCCGTCATGTTTTATCACGTAACGATATTCAAGGAAACTGGTCTTCTCCTCCCTAACCACATGATTGGGATGACGGAATTGGGAAAGAGAGATATTGGGTCGTTCAGCATCCCGTGCGAACTAATATTCGCGTGGAAGTGATTCAAGCACAGTGCTGTCCAACTTATCTTAGTCCACGGGCAATTTTCTATACACGATCAGTCGGCACTGGATGAAGTTTGACAAAATGTTGCTCGACGAATAAAGCAAATGAATCATAAATATTTAATTGTAACGGGATGTTTTGATTTTGATAAATACATTTATATTAATTTTAAAAGCTGGAAAATTAATTAGTATATTTCTTCAATTTTAAAAAGTATTTTGTATATTTAGTATTATAATAAAATGATTTATAATGAAATGTTTTTATATGAATCTATTATCGCCCCATATTCCGCGTTAAGTATTTATTCTAACAGCATAGATTTATAACACGTAGTTGTGCCCTCACCCAACGCTTGAAAATGTTGATCTAAAATTTACTATAACTCGCGGACCGTAAAAAACAATTGACGGGCCGCTAGTTTAAGCATCATCACATGGGCCGTTCTCTCAGACGCAGGGTTATCTCGTGCGAGGTAAACCCCAATACATCTGTGATCAACACATCTTACTACGAGACAATACCCTAGTATAATAAGAATGGACAAAAATACTATCAGCTCATCTCTTCTTCCCAATTCCTTCACCTAAAATCGTGTGGTTAAGGTGAAAAGTAGGCCTGATGGCCTGAATCTCACCACATCGTAAAATAAGACATAAAATAAAAATAAAAAGTTGATAAATTGTAAAAACAAAATATACACTGCTCATCTGATTTTATTACTCCTCATATTCCCAACCAAAATAAAAGGAATTAACACATCGCAATGTAGAGTGATATTACATTTTAATAGTTTTGAAGAAATATCACTACGATCTATATATGAAATGAAATTCTTTATTTATGTATATATTATTTATTGTCATATTTGTGACTATGTCTGTCGCATAGCGCGCAGACAGATAGACCAAGACCTTAGAGATTTTGTATACTCGTTCCAGAGTAAGGGAGTCGGTCAAAGAAGACAACACAGAATTTTTTTTTCGAATTTTGAATGTAAAAAATTGTAAACATTAATTATAAATGTTTCTTAGAAACGGTCGCGGGGCACTGAAATCCTACGAAAAGAACCAAAGCTTCGAAATTCCACCCACGTTATCTCCAGAGTGGGTTGAAGTGTACCACTACGAAATACGTCCAAAATTCAATTATACGTTAATGAACGTTAAACGTATTTTGATTTTCTCACCTGGTACAGAGATATTAAGCCCCATAGCTTCGAAATTTGAAACAGGAGTTCTCGGTCCCGGTGTGCCTCCGAACATTTTCGAAATTCGATGATTTTTTTTCTTTAGTTAATTTTTTGTGTGAATCAGCCACGCAGCAACGAGCCCGAAAAGCTTTAAGATTCGAAATTTGTCCCACGCATTCTTCAGAAAGGACCCAAGTGCATTAAGCAACGTTTTTTTTTAAATTTTGATTTAGACATTTTTAAACATTGAACGTTTTTTATTTGTTCGTCTAGAGTTGAGACTTTATGACCCAGATCTCCGAAATTTGGCACTCAAGGTCACCAGAGTTAGTCCGTGTGGGTCACCGATTTTTGCAAAATTCAAAATAGATTTTTCTTTATCTTATGTTAAGAGTTTTGTGATATGAGCCGCGGAGTAAAAAAATTCGAAATTCAGTACGTGCGTCCTCTAAGGTAGATCCATCTTTTTTCGAAATTCGGTTTATAGAGAATGCTTGTACAAAAATAAATACTTTCGTGGTAGCGAAGCAGCGAGTACTCAGCTAGTAGTTAGAATATTATAAAATCTTTGTATTTGAAATTTTGAAGGACGGCAGAATTGGTTGTAAAATATTATATTATTTATAGGAACATCGTAATATTATTACATTGTTCACAGTCCACGATCATAAAGAGATTTTCGTCATGTTCATTGGGCGAGATGCTCCGCCTCCATAGGCAACAAAACTATTCCCCCAATTTCCTCGGACGAACCATGAGAGTGGTCACTGAGAAGGCGGTTGGTTCTTAGTGGTTGAAAAACATGTACATTTTAATTCTTGCAGGGACAAGAGTGAGTGCTACATGACATTTTAAACTAACACGACACAAATACGCAGGGTGGAATTTGTTTATTCAATTCCAATTTAATATACTTCAATTGATGGCCTAAAATATTAATTTTAAAATAATTATTCGAAAATATGCTTGGACTGCACTAGCACTACGCATCCGAAGTACCAGTTGCCTTCAATTACCTACTTACTAAGTGATAAGGTTCTCCTTCTTATAATATTTTCTGGCATTAAATGAGATTTTTCTGTACGTACCCCTATGTTAGTTGACCTCACTGGACGGACGCCGTTGTACGCTCTTTCAAGGTAACTTACCATGTATATGTAATTAAATAATTGATTTTTTGTTTTTAGCTTCTATTTTGTGAGGTCAAATGTTGTTTATCACATAACATATATTGCAGAAAACACATAAAACGTGCTAAGTCGGATTAGTAGTTACGTACTTCTAAATACTTTCAACTGATAACTATTAACAATTGGTCATTACTAACTGTTACAATGTATAATTCTCTCTTTGAAAGATCGAAAATACGTCGTAACTAACTTGGTAAATTTTAAAAGAAAGTAAACAGAAAGTAATAAGTTTTATTTCTTTTACATACAACTAATTTATAAACTTGAATTTAAAACATTTGGGGTAATGTATATATAATGTTTAAGAGGGCATTATGGCCCACCTAAGCTTGGTAGTTTTTCCTGCCTCCATTTTGAGAACTTTTGGGAATAAAATAACGTGACGTGCTAGACACACATTCTTTTAGCCACGACAAAAGTGAAAATACAATACTTTGTTTTCAGATTTAATGATTCAGAAATGAAGTAGACGGTAGTAAACAGTTGACAGTTGGCTTTCTTTAAAATATCATAGTTGCTAATGAAATAAAGGATAGAAAGAAAGGACATAAATTGCGAGTATACACGTCAATCGGCCTCAGGTTTAACGATCTATAATGTTATCTTGACAAGAAAGTAACGTTCCCGACATGTTAATATTGTAACTTGTACTTTATTTACTTGATAAAAATATTATTAATTCATTTAAATCATTCATTTAGTACCTCAATGGTCAACATGTCTCCGCACTCACACCTATTTTGCTCTGCAATACCCCGTCCACTGTTGGAAAGAAACGCAGCTTAATTTCAGACGACTAAACATTTATCAAGATAAAACATTTATAAAAACAAATAAAACTCAGAAAAGAAAAAAAAACTCAAAACTTGAAAACTATTAGAGATTTAGAAGAAAACATTAAAAATTTGTTAGTTTACCACGAAACACTTACTTCTGTGCTTGTTCAAACTCATTCTTTCAAATGTCTTGATTTTGATTGGATCAAATAACAAGTTTAGTATTTCAACAAATAAAATAATGAATTTATACAATTTTAATTTTGGATTAGTTTATCTTCCAGTTAATTCATTCAGAGTTCTGGTTATCTTCACTGTTTTTTGTTTTTTTTTCAACCAAAATCACCAAATATCTAAGAAAAGATTTCCGACCTCACCATTGAAGCTGAGAAGTATGAACTGGCAGTCATCTCATCTGATTGCTCAATTTCCGACCCTGGACATCTACGCTCGTAGCCTGAGGTGCACCACCGTCGCGATCTCTTTGCCGTCTTCTCGCCGTCGGTCCATCGAAAAATAATCCCCCCGGAAACTTGGCCTATCCCGAAAGACGATTTGTTATTTTACTTTCTCATTGACCCTTTTTTCCTCGCGAACTTCTAGAGGATGTTCTACACCGTGCCCCTTACTACTTATTTTTTATTAATAACCGCCCAAGAGAGTGGTTTTTTTCTCGACAAGCTCTCCTCTCATGCAAGCACCAACATGCCGTCGTCCTACACTTTTTTTCGCCTCCCGACACCCAGCCTTGAATACAACTACGTAAAATCTCAAATAGAGGAAATATCACTGGTGTAATGAAAAGTGTTATTATTAATGACATTAGTTCTTGTAACGCCTTATGGACCGTTACAATATTGCTCTCATGGGCCATGAAGTCACTTGTCAACATTTTGAAAGCAACCTTGTTGACAAGTTTTTTGTCAACTCTGAGGTAAAACCAACATCACCAGACCATTTTATTATAAAAACTTATTAAGATGTTGTATGGTTATGAGAAATTATTGTAATTTACTTGAGAGAAAAATTAATACACTTAACATATTGTTTAATGGGAGACCACATCCATGATAGCGTTGCGACTGTGTGATTTCTCACACATTATCATTCATTTGCCTTTGATGAAATAAATGTGAGTGACATCGATCGATTTCCGGGCATATTAACCGCTAAAGATGGGGATGTGCAATAATACCAACCGGGCTTTAATACCCTCCGACACGTTACATAGTAGTCTAAGTCTTCAGACATATGTTCTTTTTCTCATTACTGTTCACTTTCATTTCACTACTATTGACAATGTTCTCTTCAAAATTGCCGGAAGAAGTATCACGGTTTGCTCTAAAATTTTCTCTTGGTTTGAATTCCTTTTGTAATCATTGCACCATTCGTCGATCTTAACTCATATTCAGACATGTCCCACGAAAAAAGAACAAAATATAATCAAGAATGTCTAAAATTGAAATAAAACAGAAATACAAAAGTTATTTTTACAAGAAATAAATTTTAAAGTGAGCGCTGCGCTCATCTCTTGACTAACTGAAGAAAGGCGTTTTTCCAAATACATTTCCCAGGGATCGATTTCTTTGCTAGTTCTATGAACGTATTGTGGTGGTCCTGTTGGTTTCATTAAAGTACACAGAGGTAAATAATTTGATTGCCTTTTCATAATTTTCGTGGAAAATTGAGACGAGACGAAATCTATATGAGTAACCAACTTTGTGAAAATGTCGAATTAATTTTCTGGAACGCATTCAAAAGGAACTATGTAAATATTATTTTGAATTCAAATGAATATAAATACAAATGAAGTAATAGAACACTTTCTGTATAAATCGTTAACATGATTCTGTGTAAATATATGTAAGGTTAATCGAAGTGTATTTTCACCAATTTTCTCTGTACGTACGTACTCAAAAGTTGTCTGGGTCGTGAACTGACTGAATCAGATCGCAGTCCAGTACACCACTGTATCAGCTTAAAGGTTGAATTGATTGGAAAAGGGCTTTATTTGCTATTTACAATATGGTTGCCATAGAGCGTAGTTTTGACGGGGCTGAAGGCCCGTTCGCCTGGGATTTGGCCTTGTAGTTGCCGTGGGCTGTGCTTAGGGTGAACGCACACTAGCCCGACCGCGACCACGACCGCGACAAATCTTGGTCGTGGACCGTACGACAAGAAGCCGACCACGAGTGCGATTTCTTCAGTTGAAAGATGGATGTTTAAGAGGTGGTTGTTGTAGTACAACAAAGTTATGTTATGTACCAATAACAACAATAAATTAACCAATAACAAAGAATTGTGTTATACTTACATAAATCAGCCTTTTCCTTTGGTGCTGTCGCCAAACATAATTGTCACTTCTTCCGATATTTGGATCTTTATAATTCTGCAATGGTATTCATCTAACGAAAAATCCCATAAAGAGGGCCTATCTTTAATAGCCACGATGAAACTTTCTGTATCAAATTCTGGTAACAGCGACAAAGCACTAGTTCACTGTTCACCTGTTCCATCACTATTGGGTGGGTCGTAGTCGCTTGCAGTGCGCGAAGCGCCATATCTATCTATTTTCTGGCTGCAAATAAAGGCCGGAAATAAAGGTTGTAAATAAAGGCTGCAACCAAAACCACCAGACTCGGGTCGGACGACCAGAATCCGACTGACGGGCCGCACTTTGCCTAGGGCGCGTTGTTCCTTTCAATTCCATGTAAAAAAATGGTCGTATGCGACAAGTCGTAGTCGTGGTCGTGGTCGGGCTAGTGCGCGTTAGAATATCCTGGTATTCACTTTAAAGAAACTAGCTAGTTACGCCGTCCGCACTTTGTCATAATCGTGTACTATCTAGCAATGCATTATAATGTTAACGAAACAAAATAAGGTTAATTTATGTAATTCACTACAAATATGAATATAATAGAATTAAATCGTATGACAACTGCTGTGTTCGTTAAGCACTGTTGGGAACCAGCGATAACCAACTGTCAAGATAAGGAAAATATATGTACATATTTTCGTATTCTTACGTATTTACACATATATACAGATTTACACAATAATAATAATAATAAATTTAATAAATTTATTGTAAAAAAACAGTACAGACTGCGTATGACCACGTGGAGGACAATAAACTAATTTACTCTCCGGAAGCAAGCANTAAGGCAGAGGCGGATTCAAAAATTTCAGCAAAAGTTCCTAGATAAGATAAAAAGTTAGCTGCGAGTTATAATACATATATAATGTCAATATGTTTGTAATTTAACGCAAATATGTTTGTAAATCTACATGTACAAGTTATTATCGAATACTCTAAGTACTATACATATTCACATATTACACGTCATTACATATTTACCCATCACTAAGTTTTGTTCTCGTTTTTTATATACAAACTGTATGTCATCATTTTCCTCTTTTTTCAATTTTTCATCCACCAGAATTAAGGGACCAGTAACAGAATTAAGGAAGGACGGCAGAATCATTCTCTTCCGCTACTTCTAATTCGGTAATTCTTTTATCTCTTTTTCCTCTAATATATTGAAGAAATTCCCAAGGAACTGCACTGCCGGTGATCGATTATCCCTCATGACTTCGATACCCAACGTTACATCTCGCGGTCTATCACATAACCTAAGTTTCCTAGTTCGTTCAGTTGCAACAAACTATAATATGATATGAATCCAGTATTCATATTCTTTGCAGAATGGATGAATATTATTCAATAGTATTCTCGATTTTGTAAGTTTCCAACCCCCAAGTCTGAACCACGCGTATCTTAAAGGTAGTAGTTCCAGGCGCTAGCCAAGCGTATAACCTTTTACGAAACTTTCAGTAATGTACTCTATTCTAGGTTACATTGTAAAGAGTCATTATAAATTTCTCTCAAGAAGTTTAGTGTATTAAAAACAGCGAATCATTAGTGACACCTTTCAAGCTGAAACAATTTAACTGAAGAATGATTCTAGTCTAACGAGAAATCTTTGGTTTTGGGACAATTTTCCTTGAGTTGTTTAGTTGTCCGGAAGGGTAAGGCAAATTTCGTACTGTTCTTTTCTACATTAAAGTGACACGTGTGATATTTTTAATATCGATTCCTTCGGAAATTACACGGAAATTCATTCATAAACTGTCTCTGAGAGGTTGTATCCTTAAGAGCCCGTACAACTTCCAGGTGGTTTTATTCAAATATTAGCCATGCAAGACCCAAATTTTATTTGGCGAATTGATAGATATTAGTTTATTTACTCCTTCGAAAATAAAAACATTCCATAGCAATCGCCTACTCACTCATACAACCTTAAGAAGTTAGAGTAAAATGTTCACATGACTCAAAGGGGAAATATTGGTCACAAGTTGAAATTAAAGTTTCATGTTTCTCGGTGAGAGAAATTGTAACCTGCGGCTCAGACATTGAATATTACATATAAACCTCAGTTTTTATGGTTTAATTATTAGTAAGTTAAGTTTATATGTTTGTAGAACTTTACCCAGATTTTGTTGCAGTTCTTATAATGTATGTCATTTTTTAATCTATTAACATCTTTTAATTTAAAGACATGTCAACACTTCTTAGGAGATATTTACCTGATGTTACCCAAAAGTTACTTATCTAGTATTTCCCCATAATGTGCGGGTAAAATATCTAGAACTAAATTAAAATATTGATCCTAACTGTTAAAACTATAAATTTTTTCCTCATACAAAAAAATCTACTCATTTATTTCACTGAGAGTAGGAAGTAAAGGTCATTTGATTCCACATCTCTGTAGACAGTTTTAATATTTTTTTACCATTCAGATTTTGAAGAATATTAGTAGTTGATGTATTACTGACTGCTTGAAATGATATAAACAAAATAAGATAGCTAGAGAGGGACCTTGAAAAGCTTGAAACTATAAAAAGCGCGGCGCTTAAGGAAACATAAAAGTTTAACAAAACATAAAGGTGTGAGGGGCAAATTGTCGATCCCCATGCGTTTATCAAACCCGTTAGACTATGTTTCAACTAGCCTTAGTTAATTTCTAATTGTCTAACTTACATTATTGGATATATATACAACAGAAAGAGTTTTTTCAAGTCTCGAAACTCCGATGCCATAGAAGATTTTTGATTTGAAATTTCACGATGTTTACATTTAATTTCAGATACTGATTATGTTTAAACTTCTTTAATTATAAGTGAATTTCATGGAGTTAATCTTATGAAAGATAATACATAAAGAAATTTTATTTGAATTATCATGTAGTGATGGAAATATCGATAGGACGATATCGTAACAGAAAAATGTGAATATTATGTCCTTTGCAGCAATAGGTAATTTTCGTTCACTTACTTGAGCTTGTCATCATAAAAACAAGAAGATCGCATTGTGTAGATAATTACATTTTCACGAGGGAGGAGTCCATTGACAATTAAAGGACTTTTAAAATACATCATAGAAGCTAAATATTTGTTGAGACAATGGTAGCACTAGTAAAATTCTGAGAAAGTAAAAGATTTTATGAATGACGTAAATTTTACAAGCGTTTACTCTTTTAGATACATAGGCATTTACTTGTTTGAAACAAATTTTGACAGAATTGTTTTAATATGAACGAAATTATACGCATGTCTCGTGGTCAAACAATTGGTTCGTGAAACTGTAATTCCATTTTTATTCACCCATAATCTTCTTTATGTTTGCTCTTTCAAAGTAATTTTCATTTTGAGAACTGCCAAAGTAACTAAAAATTCTGCATAAGAAACTTTTAAAACTTAATTTCAAAAATTACGCGTCAAGTTAGAATAGCTTTGGCAATAGAGAATTTGGTATATCATTGGACAGCTTAATATGAATTCATTTATTTAATATTTATTTTTATTATGACACCGAAGGGGAAAAATATGAAATGATGATTTAATATTATAAATAACCTCTAGCAACTATATATTTTATTCATTAATGCAATTTCTCTTCCTTGTGGTAAATAAAGAATTGGTTGACAGAAATAAAATTGCAAAAAGCTTGTATTTTCACCAGGCATAGAATATTTGTCTATCTGAATTCATGTTTTAAGGAATATTATTTTTCTTTTGTGCTATTGAGTAGATTACTCCAGCGCCATACGAAATTGAGATGAAATTTGCACAATCAGTGGTGAAATAAATATTAATACCGGTTCCAAGACTTAAGAAACATTATTAGCGAAAATATTTCAATCCCTTGTAAGTTCTTTGATGTACTGGACCGGATGGATTCCTCAAAGCCTTCGGACGCTCGCAGAAAGGTCGCTGCAGTGGTTCACGGAGATTATAAACTTTCAAAACTTCGTTTCGTAACCGTAAACAAAAGAGTAGCCTGACCGTAGAATTGAATTGAAGGACTAAAAGAAACACACAAGTATAAAAGATTTTATATCAGTTACAACGTCAACCAACAATCTAGGGTTTCGTTAAGACTATTAAACTCTGTACAATGTATTTTGTACGCCGCACCGTGACTGAACTCACAGTTGGCTACGAGCCTCAGGACGCCTGCAACGCACGAGTATAAGATATTCTTCTGATTATCTGAACGGTATATATCGATGAAACTTATAGCTTTGCCTCCAAAGAAATAAGGTTTCATTTACGTTATGTTATAAGTGTGAAAACTAACGGTCGTGTCTGTAAGACCTTTTTGTTCCCCGTCGTCAATTTATCAAAACAATAAATTCTGAATAAAATTGTCACAATAAAAAATTTCTTCTAAAATTAAAATGGATGGAACAAAAAGTGTCGTGAAATTGATTATTTTTAGAGACAGATAAGAGTGTTAATATCCCTTGTGGGAATAATATTTATACAGTAATAGATATTGGTGTGTTGTTTACTGAGAAATAAAAATCCAAGACGGGAATTAGAAAGACAATTGATGACATTAATTTTTTTACTAATCTATATTTGTTATTTTGTAAAAATATATTCAGTATAAAGCAATTGAGAAAGCCTTTACAATTTTGTAACCCCATCCTGACTTTACTTTCCTCTCAGATTTCCATTTTATGTGAACTAAAGTATACTCTATTAACAGTATTTCTTTTAGTCGTTCGCGGAATGAAGTGGCATAATTTTCACCCCATGGTAGCTCAAGAGACGGAATGTACTGGAAAATCTAAGTTAAGTCGCACTTACGCGCGTCGATGACACTTGACATTTAAATAGCAAAGAGCACTAGCGAATTAGGCTAAGTATTTAACTTTCAAAATCATTTGCGGTAATTTAGTGGTAGCAATCATAGCTCATTCCCTGAGAGGAACATACATTGGTTCGATCACCCACTCGACTGAAATGGGAGACGTTTTCAGCCGAAGTTCCCCTCGCCCACTCCAGGTTAATGTGAGATCGGTTCCTCTATACTATCCAGCATCCTAACATATTGCAAACAATATTTCCTTAAAAATGTGTTTTCGTGGAAGAGCAAACCTCGGGATCTGAACCTTGCCACGTGACTGAGCCATAAAAAAGCAAGATATCTCATGCCACACTTAATGTAGTCGTACTGTTTTATGAAGAGGGAGTAAGTGTGAACATACATTATATATTAAAAGCTATTAATTCCGTACAACTTGATAGGTCCAAGTGCTTTCAGATCCTTCGACAAATCTCATAATCAACTATCCCTTGTACTCAACGAAGAGAATGAAAGACCACTAAAAGTGAATCCGTGTGCGCCTTAAGGGGTCGATATTGATACCCTATTATTTCCTTTTTACTCAGATAACCCACTTGGGTGCCTAAAATTTTGGTTATATCAAAGATTTTCTTATCGTTATCAAATGTACTACATCACCAATAACATTTCAAATATCAGTTATTTAGTCTGTAAGGTTCCTTGACTTTATCTACAAAAAACACGAATCTTTAGTCATTTGGTAACAATCTCATAAAAAGGTCAGCAATAATTTGAACACATATGATGATGTTCAACAAAGGTTTCTGGCTCCATGAGGAATGGAAATAATGAACTACGTTTTAGAGAAAAGACACACACGCAAACCATGTTTTAAAGAAGATTTTTCTAAGGTTCTATGGATTTGCGTTTGTACAGTTTAACCTACCACAAGAAGATTGGTTTGTGCTGAAATATTCATTCAACCCCATCTCATTTAAAGCTTTTTTTTTGGAAATTGTATCTTCATTGTAAAGAATGCTAGAACGAACTCAAAATACATGTTCTAAAAAATATATTTTTAGTCCTAGAAAATTTGACTACATCTTGCAAGCAAATACAGTAAACCGAAAGAAGAAATTGAATGGATGTGGAGAACTGAAAATGTTAATAAAATATCAATTGTTGTCTCAATTACTCACTGCTGTTTCAGAGCCTAAAAATGTTGAACCTTCCTTGACAACTTTCCCCATCAATGCGAAAGGCTGTCATTCGAGAAACATTTAGATTTTTCCACGAATGTTAATAACAGAATCATTTTCATCAAAGAAGGGTCCCGTACGTCTTAAGCTATAAGTCCCTTAACCCTTTATTCACTCTTTATCCAGTCAAAAGCTGAGAATTTACAAATATTAATAATAACAATAACCATAGTGCGATTATTGTGACAGGGAAGTTCGTGATCAATCATCAAAATAATCCATATATGAGACAGGTCATGAGATCTGACCAAAAGATTGGTAATACTAGTAACGTAAGCAAAGCAAAGAAAACTGCAATAAAATTCATGCTGGGGAGCAAAGCAGCAAACCGCAGAATAATAATAGCAATGAGGTGTTCCTAAAACGTGACAACAAACGCGGGACACAAAGGCACGGGAACGGTCATGGCGTGACTAATCACTTGGTGGTCAATTCTTGTGAGAAAGAGCAGATCAGTGAAGTCCAATCATTTATGTGCCTTAAAAGAGGAAGAATGAATTCCAAATCCGAAGCTGTCATAATAGCTGCCCAAGATCAAGCATAGAGTACGCGCCATTGTCATACAACGTTTCTCAAATTTGCTCAGAACGATCAATGCTGACTGTGTCAAGACAAAACTGAAACCATCGAACATGTAGTGTCAGCTTGTCCAGTTCTTAAGGCTCGATGACACTGAGCTAGTTTACAAACTAACAATCCAGCGAGTTTAGAAGCGAACGAGTCAGCGAGTGACGATGGTACACAAAACTTACTCACTTGCCAACTAGCTAGCAAGTTGGAACCAGCGCCTTTGCTCAGTATACAGCAGTCGTAGACGGAAGCGCCACTGAAAGGCAATACAAAAAATGCGCGCGAAAAACGATACATCCCTTAATTGATACAAAATATATCAAGTACCTATTCAAAGTTATTAAAAGTCATGCCATGTTGTTTAAGTGTTATATTATCGATTTGAAATTATCTTTTTATATTTATAGAGTATGCAGAAATCTGCGAAAATGTCTAAAGGAAATCCTTAATTGCCGTGGTTATTCATTACCTTAAACTACCGTGTTTATTTTTTCAAACAATTTTATGTATTCATTACTGATACCATTAATGAGATAGTATATTCATATATGTGCTACATGTTACATTTCATAACATTGTATATAAATGAAACCAGTATTAATATCTATGAAGATAGATAATTACTTCCGTCGACATTTTGTCGACACTGAAACCAGGAACCACCAAGATAATCGCAGCTAGTTCACTAGCAACCACGATGATACTGAGCGAGTTGACTCGCTAACAAGCCAGAGTAGTGAGTAAAGTTGCCCTGCTTCCAACTTATCTGGCAACTGTTTGACAAGATGCTGATAAGCGAGTGACACGATGACACTGAGCGAGTTTACACGCTGCGAGTTGGCGAGTAAACTCACTCAGTGTGTTCGAGCCTTTACCGAAGTTGAATATTCAAGGAGTATGCTGCTTTGTAATTTACATTGGCAGATATGCACTTCCCTTGAAGTCTCAAACTTAGAACCAAAATGGTGATAACTAAGATCGGTGAATTCTACCGAAGTACACAATTCTATATAATCATCAAATTCACAAAGACCGTGTGGTAAATGCTTATTCTTCATTTTTTGAAAAACCCAGTTACCTGGTCATACTTTCTAAGGTCTAATCTACACGAGTTCTGAGCTACTTATAATTAGTTTAGTTTCTCAGTTATATCTCAGTGTCAAGGGGTGACAGTATGGTACGACAGGGGACTGAGCAAGCATTTCTTTCATTCTGGTTGGTAAAAGATCATGTGACCGTTTTGAAGAGAGAATTGAGGTGTAATCCTTTTGATGTTACATCGATTTGTATTTGCCCACTGAGCAATAAAACTAGTCCAAAATATTAATTCCTTAATTTACAACATGAGATTTCACCAATTGAGTGGAGTTTTACTTTTAAACAAAATACGGGTCAGAGTGCAATAGGAGAATTCACTGAGGATTCTTTGCACCAAACAAGACACATTTCAATTTAGACTAGTTGACTCGTGCAAAGATTTCGCAGTCATACTAGCATGAAAGTACCATGCAATGTGCACATTTCATCGTGAAAGGAGAAAATGGCGTTTACAACAAGGACAGTTTTTCGATTCTATGGTAAATAATTGTAAGAAAATAATAATAAAAGTGGACGTCGAGCTTAAATGAAATTTTCGAGCCGTTAGTAGCGTTACCTACAAGGAATTTAATGAGCTAACTACCCCACGCAGAAATCGCCGACGTTGAGCAAACTTTCGATGTATTTCGATGTCGATATCGAAGGACGACGTCGAATAAACGACGCCGTCCCGACGTTGTATTTCCCGGAATTCGAAGTTGAGACAAAGTCGACGTCGACAATACGACGTCGAAACGTCGTTATGCGACGTGGAGACGATGGTAATAAACTACGTTATTTCGACGTCGAGATCGAGTCGAAGATCGACGTTCAGATGACTCCGTTATAATAATAATTATTATAATAGTGCATGGGTCTCCGCTCCCGTTAATTGTGGCCTATTTCTCTTTGGATGGTCGGAACCGCATTAGCAATTTCGACGTTCCGTCTTCCATGCCATCTAGTAATGGAAATTGGAACTCTACTCGGGTGCATTTTTCGCCAAGAATTAATTTTGTCGAGAACATCCTATCTTTTATTTGTTTACGAAGATTACTATTTTACGTGTTTACTATTCATGGTACCAATAGTAAGACAGAGCAATACAGGAGGATAAAAACTTAGTAACTCAGGGGTAGCGTGTTCGCGTGGAGATCGAAAGGAATCTGGATCGAATCACACCGTACTCGGACTTAAAAGATGGAATGTGTGTTACAAGTCAAAGAACATGATTTATTAAGGTATGACGAAGGATAATATTCATAAATGTTGTAATAAAAATAATAATTCATCATTTTCAAGAAATTCGTGTGACGGCGTTATTTTGACGTCGTTACACGGCGTCGAATAAGCGTTTTTTACGATGTTGTGAAGACGCCGTTCTCCGACGTTGAATCGATGTTACTTGCGTACGCGTTGGCAACGTCTTCACGACGTTGATTTGTGGCGTCGCTACGTCGTCGTTACGACTCGAATTTTTTTACGTGGGACATTTTGAATGATCTTCATTGAATCATTGAGCGATGAGTAAAGACGTCAGGGAGGAAGCATTGGGACTTACCACAATTCGCATTCAATTTATATTTTACAACAAATCGCATAAGAAATTGTACAAATATAAGATTACAGCTTTTCTGTGACTGTCCCGATAATAATCTTTGTAATGATTCCTTATTCATGGTAATTTAATTATAATGAAGAGAGAAAAGAAATATTTACAAAAAATTATGTTTTATAAGTAAGATATAGTTACAGCTTTTATTAAAGAGACAGATAGACGTTGACCATGTAGGGTAAGGTGGAGTAATTGTAAACAAGAGTTAAATGTTTCTTTTCACACCTCAATTTCAATGTCTTAGTTCGAAAATAGAATACTTTTTAGGACACTAATATAACGACTCACTCTCTCGCTTAATAAATCTTATGTAATGAATATTTCTATCACGAATTTTCCCACACTTATTCGTCTGTATACAATAACCCCGCGTTTTTACAAATACCCCTGAGACAACGGGGTAATTGTAAACAACAAACTCTCTCCTAACGTAAAGAATGAATGAGTCACTCTATGAGCATAAGTCATCGTCGTTAAAGGATCACAAAATCGTATTTTGACCCTTCAAACATTTACATTTATTACGGTTAGATATTTACAACTACACAGTCTCCCCATTTTATTTGTGTATTTTGTAACAAAGGTCGTAAAAGACTGACTGATATTTCCATATGATCATTAGAACGTCCTAAAATCCAAAAGTAACTCATTTAATTTTAATTATATACATTTTATTTGTTATTTTATCCTGTCTAACAACCATGAATCAAGACTTGTTGTTCAAATCATATTTAACCTCATGTACAAACATATCAAATCAAAACGTACAAAACCAAGGAGAGTTAAAAGCAATATATTTCACGAATGTGTATTTTGTTAGAAATGGTAATAACATTTTTACTAGATTTTTTCTCTATCTGGAGAAGGTCAGATGGTTTTGAGAGTGATTTTTTTTGCAAAGAAATGTTGTCATCCGCTAGAACGAATATAGTTTTTGCATTGTCATTTCTTTTTCAGAGTCTTCCAATTCATCTCCCATTCCTGATTATTGACACTACAAACCCAGGAAATGTTTTTTTTATGTTTCCTCCCTCTACGCCTACGAGTAAGGATATTTACAGAACGTCTCTTGTGGTTGGCTCTAAGTATGTTACTTCCTCTAGAAGATTGTCTTCCGTATTTTGTAAATGTTTATCAGAATCTCAAAACATTGTGTATCTCGCGTAGGTCGGGCAATAGCTACAATAATTCTTCATTTTCACGTTCTTGTGGTTCCTTCTATATTTGCTTCTTTCGTATTATTTGATTTGTGCCAGTTCTTGCTCTTTTTTGTCAATCCGCTCTTATTTCTTTGGAGATCAATCATCTTTAAGTAAATAGGTAGGTATAACAATTCATAATAAAACTCCACCTGCCCACCGAAAAACTGAGAAAAAAAGAGAATATTATGAAATGTGATTAAATGCAATTTCATTCAGAAACCACATCGATTGTACGACAAAACTGCGCTAAAATAATTCAAATAACTATTTTTACAATTACCCTGATCCTAGATAAACGTGGGGTAAATGTAAACATAGAACTGTGAGTATGAACTTGTTTGTCCGGGACAAACCGCGTGTTAGTAGATAAAACTTAAATAGGTTACCTAGATAAACTAGATACGTGGATATAACTTGGTAGTTTTATCTACTAAGACGCGGTTTGTCCCAGACAAGCAAGTTCATACTGAATCCGGTCGCAGAAGCCTATGTTTATATAGAACTATGAGATCTACAAAATTCCTAGAAGATAATACTAATGATTTTCTGTTACCTTAATATATTAATGACAATAATATATCACAAAAATAATATATATTTAAATAATTTAAATACTATTTAAATAATTTAAATAAACGCAATGCAGTGACTACGAATTTCAATCTTCTGGATCGTTTGATTTTCTTAAAGTTGTATTGGATCAACGGCTTGGTTAAATAGCGCGCAATTGCTATATTTCATCCACAATCACCAACTTCTAGTTTTCATCATCTTTTAGTTTCTCTGACTCCCACAGCGGGCTAGATCAGTTGCTTACATTTATCCCATGTTTACAATTATCCCAGCTGACCCTATTGATTGTGAGAGTTACGGGAGACATTCCTTAAATTGTTGCGAGATTGAAGTTGGGTTGGACAATCTGTCACCCACATAAATTTGAAGATCATTAGAGAAACCGACGTTATATTCAATATTGAGGGTGAAACTTTCATTAACTCATTACAAGTATTTTTTGTTTTGTCTCCTGGAAGCTTCGTTTTTAGTTAAGTTTTTTATCATTCACTGTGAAGATTAAGTAAATAGACGAAAGAAACTTATAAACTCTCTATAACTAGTAATTGTTCTGAAGTATTCGCGAAAATTCAAAGTAACGGCTTATTTATTAACTTTAGATACATTTCAGGCTTAAAAAAGCACGTTGTGTAAGTTTGTTTCATCAAACATTCTCATACAATGATTTTGAACCAATGTTATGTGTTAAAAGCTACTCCAAATTAAAATAATGAACTGTTTCGTGATCAACACTTACTTAGGTAATAATGATTAAGTTATACACTTGATATTGGTGCGGTATAAACACTTAGTCAAACTATGACAAATTACTAGACCATTGAAAGTTGTCAGTATTTCATACATAGAAAGCTTTTTCGGTTTCATGACAGCCATTATCAGAATCACACTCCGGGTGCTATGGAATGATGTTGGCAACTGCATCTAATGTCTAATATTTGAAGATGGTTACTTTGCAGTCGAAAACGTTTTCGGTAACTTTCAAGAGTCGAGTACTTTGTCATACGAGTAACTGAAATTTGGAGAAGAACCATTATGAATATAATAAAATAAAAGTTATCATTATAATAAAACAACAAAATTTTGCATTTAAAATCAGGTTTATCGTTTATATTTTATTTGGACATTATCTTAAATAATCGTATATTTTTAAAAATTTCGTGAAAATTGGTTTCGGAAATTAAAATTTTATTAGCACTTCTCTAGAAACAGAATTTATTCATAACTTTTATTGCTTTTCCTACTCTCGTAAAACCATATTCATTAATACATTTGAATATTTGTTTACATGCTGATAGCAACAATTCGTCCTATCCTAATGGTCCACCATTTATTTTATAACCCTATTTCCTGAGAATCACACAAGCCTCGTTTATTGTTTAGTCTGACATTTCTTTTCACTTTATTCTTTGTAATTTTCATGTATTTTTATTGGATATAGCAATGATTCAATTTCTTATTATAGTCCATATTTTTAACATTGTCAATAAACGAACTCTCTTCCTCCCTACTTCGTGCTCTCGGGATGTACCGGAGATATAATAAACATGCTATTGGATAGTGAGATTGTTGCAACAAGTACAAGTGAGAATGAAAAATGAGATAGGTCCTACATGAATGTTGAATAAAGAGGGAGATATATGGTTAGGGTATTGAAATTGATATTTGTAAAGGGAAAGGTGTGTTTTGAGGGAGGAAGATAATACATTTCATGGATGTCTTCTCATTCATTTTCTTTCACATTCAGCGTTACCAACAGAAGCATTCCATTTGAGTACAAATGCTCTGGTCAACTTCACCCCATCTTTCCTTCATAAATTTATCTTTCTCCTCACCTGTGTCCAAAATTACCATATATTTGATGAGAAAATTCAATTGATATGCGTAGTAGAACATTATCTATTCATATAAATGTGTTTGTCCGAGACAAACCGCGTCTCAGTAGACATGACTACCAACGTTTCGGCCATTATGTTGTGGCTTTTCTCATGAAATGAATATATTTTCATAAAGTCACACGTTAAAACCTAAATATGTTCTTGGACTACATCAACTAAGCCCTTGCCAGTATTAAGTTTACTATTGTAACGGAACGTAAAGTTTCGTGACATCTGATTATTATTCCATTGAAGATTTCAATATTGCGTGGGTTCAGGATACCTAACATTACTTGGAAGTGACAAGAACCCACATACAAATGCACAAATTCATTTGAACTTATGTTTATTACCCTAGAATTACAACACATTATTGAGCAAGGCATAAGAAGAACAAAACACATAGAAAATTAACACTTTAAATTCCTAACTAGCCCTATCTAACTCATTATTAAAAGCTAATAAAAATTTTCCCCACAAGACTAATTATTGTAAGAAATCAATCACTATCCAATTTTTATCCAATAAATCCAATTAATTAACCCTTCCAAAATAACAACAATTAGAAACATAAAATTCACATTGCGTGTGCCTCTTCATTAAATGTTCAAAAGTTCATTCATGCCATATTTAATGAGCATAGTTGCCTAAAAGGCGATTATTCACTTTATTGTTAATTCATAACTCACGACCATGGAACGTCAAGGAAGAGATGGCATTGCCTGAGCGTCCGGTAGCTGGTGACAAGGATAGTACTCGTTCATTCCCCCTTGCGCTCTCGGTTGGTACAAGGCCTACAGCAGGCCCAAGAAACAAGATAGGGCGCAAATGTATGAGGTTTAACGCTTCAAGTAGTTTGCATAGAATACTTACCAGACTGCGCTATCAGTCACCCGGTCACCTATAGTTCGTCCAGCGCTCAATAGATGGCTGTAAGATCGTGTTCACCCTTCTCCTATTGGCTGCTAGAGATCTTTGTTCATTACATTCGTGCGATGCTTAGGCTGTAGTGTGCTGTAGGCAACGTTCGCGCATTTAGTAAATTTTATATAGTGGAATGCCTCGAATTTTCGTGTGTTTCGTACCGGGGTGCTTCAATGCAAGCGGCAACCCGGAAATAACTTTCCACGCCTTCCCTACCCCACCAGAAAGGTAAGTAATTCTTGTCTTAGCGCCACTTCCCACATGGGCAGACGTACTTAGCTCAGTCGCTTTGCTGCGATTATTGTTGCTTATTTATTTATAAATATATTTGTTACATTCTCTTGTAGACGACGACAATGGATAAATTGCCTTGGCCTCACGGGTGTGCGGGTCGCACAAACTACGAGAGTGTGCTCCGCACATTTTACTCCGGACGACTTCCATGGTATGTTAAATGAAAACGAATGTTACATTGAATATTGAAATTTATTATCTGTAATATCTAAGTAATGTATTCATGAATGAATTCTGTATATGAAATGATGAACATAAATATAATATAATAATATTGTATTGAACCACATAGATCATAACAATGATGTATGGCGTGTCATAGTACTAACAACAATGACAATAATATTTGCAACTAAGAATAACAACAATGTAATCATTTTGATACATTTAGCCATATTCATTTAACTTAGACTGCGTAGAAATTAATATAATATACTATTATTTTGTACTATAACGGAATATTAATATTTATTTAGGCTATGGTTATTAGATATCCATTGTAGGAATTCTATTTTTTCTTTTATTAATTTATGTCGAGGTCTATATTTATGCTAAAACAATCATTTTTCGCATCATGCTCCTTCTGCACCTTTCTTCTAATGATTATCTGCAATATATTGTATGTCATACATTAGTTATTGTCATTGAGGAATTCTTGTATGAC